>JAXGGA010009381.1:0-25000 GCA_038373865.1 Uloborus plumipes
ATTTTTTCTGCAGAACTACAGTTCGTAGAGGGAAAATTATCTATTATGCATCGTTTTATAGGGAATAGTTTGTAATTAGGTATGCTACAATTTTTGTTTCTCGCTTATATCATTGTAGTTACGTTAGAGTAATTGCCAAAACGTGATAATATGTCCCTTTTCGTATTGAAATATTCTTATTCATTCTCTCATAAGAAACTATGTTGCGTTTTAGTGCTTTAAATGCTGCTTGTTCACTTATGAGCCATTTTCTTTCTGTTGGTTCCCTTGGGCCGGCGTATAAGTGAGAGTTCACTGTATTTTAAAATTTTACTCTTCTGTCATGATGACAATTCTTTTACTGTCTGATTTTCTGAAGTAAAACCTTTCTTTCTCTTGCCATCCAAGGAATTGGCTGAGGAGGATAACACCTAAAACCACCCCTGTTGATTATATGATTAGTTTTACTAAAAGAAGACATGAAAATCTCGGAGATGAAGCATTTTATTCAAAGTTGAAAAGCAAGTAAAGCTAACTACTGTCTGATCTATTGGTAAAAACGTTCCGCGCATGTTACGCATGCCGTCAGGTCTTCTCTGATTTTACCAAGTAAAGGGTGAGGGTAAGAATAGCAGATAAGGGGAAGAATAATAAGAAGCATTTTGAGCCGTATGAAACAAGGTAGAGAACGATGTTAATTTCAAAGTACATAGTTTCAGTTTGAATGTGTCCAATAGAATAGCACAAAAATGCAAGGTTTAAATGGAAACTTCGCGGACAAGTTCCCATTTCACAACCCATCCCCGGACGTCAAAATGGAACAGTTCCTGAGAGATAGGGCGGCTCTCAAGGACCGACAGTTCTTGGAGGCCGCCGCTTATACGGATCACGTTTGTTCCAGACAGTTTCGAGTGCACCTACCGACTGCCGTAGAATGATTGCCAGGGTCTTTTCGTAAGCCGGCAGTCGGAGTCGGTGTCCAAATTTATTCAAGACACCAAAACATTACATACAATAAAAATAGTACAAGACACATAACAGGGTATAATACAAAAACAGCAAGACAAAGGACTGACAAAGCACAGAGATATGAAAAGATGACAATACGAAACACAAAAAAATAAAAAAATAATAAATAAATAATAAAGGCAAATTCACTAAGTGAATGAAAAGGTGTGCGCAAAAATATTATGGGCTAAGATTGCGTGTTGGACCGAAGATTGTATAAAAGGGGTAGGTGAGAGAAATTTAATCAGAAGATGTCATGCATAACAAAAGAAAGAGTGATTAAGATCGAATTTTAGTTTAGGTCGGGGAAGAGCAGGGTCCTGTTGGCTTCAAGAAAGTTTAATAGATTTAACATGTATCTGTGAGCTTTAAGGTCAATATGAGAGAGGACTTTCCAGTTGTTTTGTTGAAGCCAGACAGTTTCGATTCAAAAAGTTGCTGATTCAGAAAAGCGGTTAATCTATCAAAGCTGGACTGTGTTTTGTTTTTGACGATTTGATTCATCGAAGTAGCTGATTCAATTAACCACTGATTCAATTAACCGGCGTCGACTGTATGAGATGATCTGACAATGGTTGACCATAAGTTGGTAGTAATGAATAACACAAAAATTTAAAATCAAGGACAAATAAGTACATAAAACCGAATAGGGAGTTTCAAGTGGAGGGATTTGACAGTGATAGGTCACGTCACAAGCCAGCAATTGACAGCTATGTCCCAAAAACGGGAAAAGGGGTAAATAAGTAGATTTTCTTCGTGTGATTACTAGACTAAATTTCTAACGTCCCATATCGATTATCAGTAATAATTTAAAAATTTGACTAAAGTTTCGATTGGAATTTAGGATGAAACGCTTACAAAACTATTTAGAAAATTTCAAGCATACAACTTCTAGTATTAACCACTAGTGTTTTGAGATAAATTGCTTAGTCATATTTAATCAGGTTTATTTGAAGAAATATGTAGACCATGTTATTGTAAATAAATAAATGCATTTTCATTACAAAATTAGCCATTTGTTTTGTGATAAAATGAGGGTCAACAACTAATTGTCCAAATTATTATCAAAGCTAGCAGTTGACTAAAAGGTTCAATTAATGAAATTTTGTTTTTTTGTCTTAAAATGAAATGATTACAAGCACTTGTTTTATTAAAAATGAATCGTAATTGCACGTTTCTTTAATAAAAAAGAGTATTTGGTGCAGTAATTGAACAGTACGATTAATTACTAACTGTTCTTGGTCTGCTGAATTACTGCAGACAACCGACTATTTATAGCTTATAATATATCTTACAATCGATTATCTATAAGTTATAATTAATTTTGCTTCGATTTTACAATTAATAGAAAAAATATTGATAGTAATACTTTAATTTATAATAAAACTTTTTCTCTATAATTTGCTGGTATTATCCTTTAGCAATTTAAAAGAAGTAGTCAATATTTGTTCGTCAAGGTTTCTCCGGAGTTACACACTATGGTATTTATTGCCTCTTGTCAATTGATATCCAAAAGAGAAACCATCCCTTCAACTTTTGCAAATGTTCTGGGACAGAGAGTGAAGCATTTAACTTAGTACTTTGAGATAAGACTTTGCTTTTAAGTTTTAAATCGAACTTTTAATATCTAATTCTGCTTCTAATTTTGACCATTTTTGCAATTAGAATGCAATAGGCTCCCCTAAAAACCTTACCATTTCCTCCATTACAGTCGTAATAAAAACTTTCATTGCTTACGTATTGATTTTAAGTAGAATTCACAGACTTTTGTCAACAATTTCGCAGAATCCATTATCCTTTTCTTCTGAGCTTCATATAAGATATGATCCGCTCGTCTATTGTCCTAATTTTACTAAGAATCATTTGGAAAATGACTTCTTGATTCCGAGAAAATGTAGGAGTTGGTGGAATTGATACCGTGGGGCATTAGTTTCCAGAAATAGCACAAAGGATTGAACAATAGGATTTCAATCGTAATCTTACGAATGTTGCCTTTTGTGTTCCTCATGTATGCATATGTAACATTATCTAAACTAGTATGTTGTGACAGCTACAAAACCTTCCTTCATGTATTCAACGACAAAAACTTTCAAAACTTGGTGTCCTGTTGCGCATAGACTACTGGTTACTAACCTACGACCCTTGGGCCATATGTAGCCCGTGAAGCTGATGCGTCTGGTCCGTTGTGATGTTCAATGTTACGAATCGAAAAATATATTCTGGAAAAAAATTCCAAAATCATTGATCGTCTTCATTCGTATTACCAGTGATTCTTACGAATTCAAAACCAAATATTCTGAAATAGCAATACACCATCAACTCGGTTATTTCGATCCATGGACTGCAGTTTCAAGCTTATTCTGCACTCACCAGCATGGAATACGAAAGTAGCCGAGTTGGAGGCAAAAATCCTCTTATTAGTAGAGGGGCTATGGTCCAAAATATAGCCGGAAACTGCATTTTGTGATAAAAGCATGAAAGTTGGTATGCATGTAGACAATGTATTTATAAACATTTTTAGAAGTGGAGCCATTCCGAAATCCCCACCCAAACCCCTCCGTCGGCCATTTTTGGTCAAAAATTCCGAAATTGCTTTTCTTATTTCTTTTTCAAAAAACACATTTTTTTATCATCTTATTAGAGTTTAATTATGTTAAACAAAGTTTAGAAAGCCGTCAAAATAGCTTAAAACCGATTAATTTTAATAGTACTCATTAAAAATTCGTTTTTATCTGAAAAACTGAAATTGATCAAAATCTTCCAAATTGTTTTCAGGGGCCGGTTTAATGGTGTCCAACTATGTATTTGAAAGCACTATATTAAAGAAAAACAATTGAGTTGCATTAAAATCCCAGCAATCCGAACCCTAAAAATCCGAAACTTTGGAAAACCCGAGCATATTTTTTAAAACTTACTCATAAAAATGTATTGCAAAACTGAAAATAAAAACAGAAATTAAAAATCATAAGCAAAGCTAGTACTTTTTCAAAACTTAAAAAAAAAAAAAAAAACCGTTTGAATTGTTACTTAAGAATGAATATTTATCTTTGATTACTTAAAATAAAACCAGTTTTCTTTATGGACGAAAAAAGTAATAAAAAAACTTCAAACATTTTGAAAAAAAATGCGCAATGTCATGGAAATTTCACTCACATTCAGCAGGATTATAAGTTACGCTTGCACCTATAAAATGGGGGGGAGGGGGAGGCACGATTATATTTTTATACATCTGCGAAATTCTAAAGAAAAAGCTTTAAAACAAATTTCAAGTTTTTTTTTCTCATTAAACGATTTGAGGAGTTTGTTCTCTAATTCTAAAAGATGAGATGAGAAAAAAATAATTGCTGTAATAAAAAGTTTAGTGCTGGGTTAATTAAGCAACATCTCTACTACTTATAATATTGTGCTGTTATTGAAAAGAAACCCTTTATAACAAAAGAAACAACTGAATTTCAATATCAATCTGAGCAGGTAATTATATACAATGATTATGTGTAATGGCTATATATACAAGCTGATTTTACGTAATTGAACTGGCTAATAATTTACATAGATATACAACATTTTCCATTGCAGAATTTACACATTGGTACACACAGTCCATTTTTGAAGCACCAACAAGTTTTTGAGAGCAGTTGTTTTAGGGCCATGCTCCACATCGACGTAAAGCAGAAACAATAGGCAGAAGCGTAAAATGGATTCAATGGTGTTCCTATGGAAAGTACCCGGATTTTCGGTTTCTGCCTTCAGTTTCGGTCGCGTTTTACGCTGATGTGGAGCATGGCCCTTACACTTGCATGACGTAAATTCGCTTAAGACATTTCACCTCTTTCAAGAATTCAGTTGTTAATTTAGTTTCTATGAAAAGCATTTCTGACTTATTTAATCCATCAAAATTAGATTGTGGTGGTTCCTTCACTGAAAGATATGCTGGATTTACAAATAATGATATACCTGATGTGGTAACAGAGCGACCTTTTTAGAAGATGGTATTTCGGGAAATACAAGAGGAATTTTTGAGCCTTGCTGCTGAAATGACGCATGCTGAAACATTGAAGTGCTTGTTATATGGAAAGAGTCCTTATTTGCTGTACTACTAGAGTTATAATAAAAATTATCGTGCGCGGCCTGTGTAAAAACAAAGATCCTGAAATGTGAGGGAAATGTAGTTTTATATTTATCAATTTGTTTAACTGATGCTTTGCAGAGTCCAGTAGAAATCTTTAGAAGCCTTGGGTAAGAAATGAAAAGTTCCAAAATATGCATTTTGTCAACAAGACTTTTTCTTCTAGTCTGTTCGTATACTTTCATGGCCAAATAAACAGGTATTGGTTGTTCCTTGTTTAGTTGATGCTTGATAGTTTGCTTTGTTAATTTGTTTTAAGTATATATATATGCATATTAAATACAACTGACAAATTGCAAGTAATGGTTGAGAAGGAAGACCATCAATATTGCAAGTACCATATAACAAGTTATTTAAAAGGACGGAAGAAGAGGATCAACAGCTTCTTGCTGACTCTTCAAATCCGCCTTCGACGCTGACAGTTGACTTTAAAATGCATATCCTAGTGGAATTCACTATCATGTCACTTGCGACAGCATCTTCGAAACTGCTAGTACTGGAGACACATATTGATTCACTTACCTTTACAAACTAAAACATATTCAAAGCCTGATTTCTCTGCATGCATATGTCCATGTTCGAAGTGTGATAATATCTTTGCTCTAAGCACGGTATTGTCAACATCATTAGCAAATTTATTTTCGATTGATAAATTGTGTTGTAGCATAAGTCTTCTATTCCTTCAGAATAATATTTTAGTCGAACGAATATTCTGAAAATTGGATACTTATCACCTTTGTTAATTCTAAGATTTTGCAAGTAAGAAATTACTCGGTGTAGGGCAATTAATTCAATTCGTGAATAAATATTTTCCTCAGAACAACCATTTGCTGTCCTTCATGAGTGATAAAGTTTTATAAGTAAAGTTTTACGAATGCAAGTACGGTGGTACTTCCATTCTTGAGCTATTATGTCAGCTTGCGCCAACTCAGCAGTGAGCGTACTGTCTGCTTTTACTAACACGCAATTTCGTATTTTCTGTCAACTGATTTCGTCAGAACTAGATGTAACTCCTGTCTATTTTCACCAGGCTTATCAGAAAAAAAACACAAATCTGGAAAGGATGAAGTACATTTCTTTCTCTTCTGCTGAACTGAAGCCTCTATAAAGTGTTTACTTACGTGGCACTCTTCAAAGTTTTCCTTTCTTTTTCTTTCTTCAGCTCTTCTGACTTTTGCACTGTTATACCTCAAGATACAAGAGTTATGCCACTTATCCCTCTTTTCATTAAATTTTTCCGATAGAAATAATTCTTCAAATTTAAATCTACCTACATTTACGAAGTCTGATAATTACCTAATTTTTGCCTATTTTGACAGAATTTCGAACATTGCTTCATAACCTCAGTACAAGACTGATATATTTAAAGTTGCTACAGGGCACAATAGATTTTTTTGGAGTTAATTTCGAACAGAAAATAAATTTAATCCAGTAAATATCTGTTGTAATAATTTTGGTAAAAGCAACATTTCCTGTGGTTGTTTTCACCAAACATAACCCTTGGTTGCCATTTAAACTTTTGAACCATTAAAGCTTTAACCATGCCATTTAAATTTTTAACCATTGTAGTTTACCATTTAAACTTTAACACTTAAGCAAAATTAAAATAAATGCATTTAAAACAATACTTTTGAACATGTAAAACCATAAGACTATGAGAAACCGTAACTTAATAAAATATGAGCATCTTTCCTAATCTCGATCCATATAAATAGCATTTACGGGAACATATGAACAATGACACATGTTACCAATGATAAACACACTGGAAAATATTCGTCACCTAATGAACTACCATATTTGAAGAAAAAAAATCAGCAACGGCAACAATAATAAAAATTAGAGGAAAAATAAATTTAAAACTAAAACTTTAAAATTTCTGAAATTGAAACTTTAAATTTTATTTTGGTAGAATCATGCTATCTTGACATTAACTTTTCCCTCAAGTTCTTATGCTTTTGTACCCTTGGGAAACATTTTCGATGATGTGTGCTTAGTCATAAAAATGAGAGGTATCATGACCGGATAATTGGACGGTTCGGTCAATTAGGATCCAGATAACCGGCACCCTACTTTTTTTAAACATTTATTTAATGTATATTTACATTCTTTAACCATTAATGCATTTATGGGGGGAGGGAATTCACTTTCATGAATTTATTCTTAAAAAATATCGATTTGCTAAAAAGAAAAGCATTTTTGGGTTGTGCTTTTTAAAATTAGTCTCTAAGTGGAGCTTTAAACGATAAAAAATACAATAAACGCCTATGTAATGACATAGTCAATGATTTAAGAAGAAAATAATAATAATAATTACAAAAATGCGCTATTTCTAGTTTCGGACCAAAAATGGCCGCTAAGAGGGGTTTGGGGAGGATTTCCGATTGGCTCCCCTTCTAAAAATGTTTTTTTATACATTGTCTACAAACCTACCAAGTTTCATGCTTTTATCACAAAATGCAGTTTCTTTTCCCGTAGCCCCCCTACTATATAGAGCAAAGAGAGAGAAAAAAAACTGGTAGCTAATATGAAATTAGAATAACAGCGAGCCACCGCACATGGGAACGGTACAACTCTTAAATTTTAACGCAGACCTCAGGTATAAAGCTGTGAGTAAACGAAATAGCCAAGTTAGCGAGTTGTACATGTTTCTACCTTAGCCCTTGCTTAGAGGCGGTTACTCACTGCTTTATAGTCTGAAATAGGTTTTTATAAATTATGGGAGTTTGGTATTATTAAAATAAGCATGAGGCAATGATAACAACTATTCCTAGTTTTCCATTTTCTTTCTATGTATTCGTTTCCTGTGTTATCTGTAAATAAATAAATAAAAACATTTTATTTTATATTTGCTCTGGTCAGCATGAGATTCGTCATCTTACTATGAAGTGGTGTCCCCTCGGGGGTCAAAAGATATGGGTGCCACTGTACTAAACGATTCGAACTTCACTCAGGCACCCGAACAGGCCTCAGTTTGAGGCCTTTTACAATCAATCAAAAGGCTTTCACCGGCACTTGTTTGATGGACGCTCCCGGTTTGATGGACGCTCAAAGCTGCTAAAAATATAAGACGGTTAGAGGAATTTCAATTTCATTTATTATTAGAGTTAGGGATTTATTTTCATTGTTAAAATTACGTTGAGAGCAAATCATATCTTTCTGCTGTTTAAACGGAGTATGTATTTTAAAAGCTAGCAGTTCAGTCGGAAAAAGTCAAGCAATTTATGAAGTTTTATTAAAAAAAGCAGATTTGTGATTCATTCCTAAAAAAGAGGAGAATTAAAAAGGTCTATTATGCCAGATCAAAGTACGGTAAAAAAAATTATATCACACCCTTGATACAAAAGTGCCACAACTCAAAAATTGTAATTTTTGAGCTATGACCGTCATTAGACGTAGTTTACACGTCTCTATACCAACCTTCAAAAGAGCCAGAAGTTGCATTGAAAAATCAGCCGCCAAACGACAGTTATAGCGTTTTGTTGCTATCAAGATGCATAGGACCCCTTCCACTGAAATGTCACATTTTGAGTTGTCGTCCAGCCGTCGTAGAGTAACGTGCGTAACTAAAGATCATAGTTTGAGATGTATCGGTTTTCATATTGACAAATTCAAAAATACTAAAATGTGCCTAGTCAGTCCGGGAACAGTTTTTTGTAATTCCTGGAAAACGTAGTTTTTTGAGTTGTGGCACTTTTGTAGCAAGGGTGTGATATAAGCTTTTTTTCCAAGGTAGTTTTTGCAAGTCAAAGGTTTTTATTTTTTAGGAGGAAAAGTTTGATTAAAAATAATGTGTACTTGAAATACATGTTACAATGACAGTTAAAGTTTTTTTTTTAATATATGTATGAACTGTGAAACTTACTTCAATTTACTAAGTTCTTTAGATTATTGAGCAATTTAAACCTTTTTATTAGTTAAACTGTCCACTTATCTTTTTTAAGAATATATTAAAAAACTTTTTAAAGCTTAATGAGAAGAGGACATTTGACCATTTTATTTCATTCAATAACTAAAATATAAATTGACATTCACCCAGTTATTTCTCTGACATTTTTTTCAGTTGTCGCAGCCACTAAGCACTGATCCCCTTTACTGAAATGGTGGTCTATCGTGTTCCCCGCCATTTTCCACGAACAAGAGGAAACCATTCCGAATCGTTCCGTGCTCCAAGAAATTTTGAAAGCTTACTTTATTATCTCTCTAGTACTGGAATAATTTAATAAAGATGGGTACGAAACAACGTGCTTCGAAAAAATGTTTCGCTATCTATGCAAATTGTCACGGCAGGATCTTCAGTACGCAAATTACAAAATAACAGAGGACTTTTCTAATGTGAATATCGATTTTATTAAATCAACTCATGGCTTACACTGTGAAAATGAATGTTGTTTTTACAGTATAATACAGCTAATTTTATAGTAATAAACTAAAAACTTGCCATTTTACAATAATGAACTGTAAAATTTCTACTTTTGCAGTACTAAACTGTAAAACTGCTAATTTAACCGTTTGTTACCGTGCATTTTACAGTTTTAAACTGGAACCTCTGCAACCAGTATTATACTGTAAAAACAACTCTTTATTTTTTGCAGTGTATATAATCATCATCGCGTCTTTGGATAACTTTGTAATCATATTAAATGTATAAAGCAGTGCGTAACCGCCCCTAAGCAAGGGCTAAGGCAGGAACGAGCAATACACCGCCAACTCGGTCATTTTGATCCATGGACTGCAGTTTCGCGCTTACTGTGCGCTCATCAGCATGGAATACGAAAGTAGCCGAGTTGGAGGCTAAAAACCTCTTATAGAGCAAAGAGAGTGAAAAAAACTGGTAGCTAATGTGAAATTAGAATACCAGCGAGCGACCGCTGGTATTCTTAGCTTAGAGGCGGTTACTCACTGCTTTATACCCGCGCGAGCTCTGCGTTAAAAATTTACGAGTTGCACCGTCCTTTTGTGCGGTCGCTCGCTGGTATTCTGATTTCACATTAGCTACCAGTTTTTTTTCACTCTCTTTGCTCTATAAGAGGTTTTTAGCCTCCAACTCGGCTACTTTCGTATTCCATGCTAATGAGCGCACAATAATCGCGAAACTGCAGTCCATGGATCGAAATGGCCGAGTTGGCGGTGTAATGCACATATTAAATGTGTTTACAAAGGAATTGTTCCAAAAGCCCTTGCACGCCAGACCTATGACAAAAGGGGTGAAGGCCCAAAATCTTTCTGTGTAAGGTCATCACATCAAGTAAGAAGGTTAAAGCTTTATCGCGCTGTTTTGGGGAGGAAATAGGTAGCAAAGGTGCGCAAAGTTGCTGCACAAAACTATACATCATAGAATCGGTCCATGTCACGTGACTTGGTGTACGCAGTCCTCTATGCATGTGAAGTTGATTAGCTTCTAAATCCGTATAAATAAAACAAAGAATATATATATATATACACATATATATGTGTGTGTGTGTGTACCTCATACAAATGCACAGTTTACGTCGTGTCTAGACAAATTTGGCAGGAAGATACTTGGGCATCCGGAAATAATCATAGGGTGGTTTTTGAGCGGAAAAAAGTACCGATCCGTTCGAATTTTGAAGAGAGGACATCAAAATGGCTCTTTCTAGTTCAAAATGGCTCTATCTAGCGAAATACTTGTCGGATCTTCTCGATCTTGGTCTCACTCGAAGGAACGCAAAAAAATACCTGTTAGATTAAATACATGAGAGCAAAGCGTGATGATTAAGTTGTTAAACCGAATTACAGGCTCTGAAAGTCCAAGGTGAACTTTTTACCACTGCTGCATTGAGAGTGAATACAGAATGAAAGTCGATCTAGTTAGATTACAATACGGCAATACGCCTCAGAACAGTTAATGCTTAAAAGAACGAGAACTCTTAGTCTGAAAATTAACAATCAACATGCTTACTGCTTTCAACAAAGATCCACTCTACTCTACAGGTTCTGAAAGTCCAAGGTGAGCTTTTTACCACTGCTGCATTGAGAGTGAATACAGAATGAAAGTCGATCTAGTTAGATTACAATACGGCAATACGCCTCAGAACAGTTAATGCTTAAAAGAACGAGAACTCTTAGTCTGAAAATTAACAAATCAACATGCTTACTGCTTTCAACAAAGATTCACTCTACACGCTCTGAAAGTCCAAGGTGAGATTTTTACCACTGCTGCATTGAGAGTGAATAAAGAATGAAAGTCGATCTAGTTAGATTACAATACGGCAACACGGCTCAGAACAGTTAATGCTTAAAAGAACGAGAACTCTTAGTCTGAAAATTAACAAATCAACATGCTTACTGCTTTCAACAAAGATTCACTCTACACGCTCTGAAAGTCCAAGGTGAGGTTTACCACTGCTGCATTGAGAGTGAATAAAGAATGAAAGTCGATCTAGTTAGATTACAATACGGCAACACGGCTCAGAACAGTTAATGCTTAAAAGAACGAGAACTCCTAGTCTGAAAATTAACAAATCAACATGCTTACTGCTTTCAACAAAGATTCACTCTACACGCTCTGAAAGTCCAAGGTGAGCTTTTTACCACTGCTGCATTAAGAGTGAATAAAGAATGAAAGTCGATCTAGTTAGATTACAATACGGCAACACGGCTCAGAACAGTTAATGCTTAAAAGAACGAGAACTCTTAGTCTGAAAATTAACAAATCAACATGCTTACTGCTTTCAACAAAGATTCACTCTACTCTACACGCTTTGAAAGTCCAAGGTAAGCTTTTTACCACTGCTGCATTGAGAGTGAATCAGAACAGTTAATGCTTAAAAGAACGAGAACTCTTAGGGCCCTGCTCTACATCAGCGTAAAACGCGACCGAAACCGAAGGCAGAAACCGAAAATCCGGGTACTTTCCATAGGAACACTATGTAATCCATTTTACGTTTCTGCTTTATTTTTCTGCTTTACGTCAAAGTAGAGCAGGGCCCTTAGTCTGAAAATTAACAAATCAACATATTTAATGTTTCCAACGAAGATCCACTCTGTTCTACACCAAAAAAATTGAATTTATTTTGAATTTAGCATTTCTTTTCCTTCTTTCAAAAAGTTATTCAAGCCCACCAGTAAATATATACCCCAACAACTCCCCAAATTTCAATTTTGGAGTAGCAGACGCTGGGAATCAAATTTGATGGATCTTTTTTCAATCCTCCGACCATACACTGATGCATTTAGCATAAGTGACAAGAAAAGAGAGCGAAAAAGAAGCTATTTTGTCCACCATTAAGAAACAAAGTCTGGGAAAAATAAGACAAATAAAGCAAGAAGCGCGCGAAGAGATTCTGAAGAATAGAAGAATAGGAAACAAAATAGGAAGAAATATTCCAGCCCCAAGACAAAAATCAGAGTTGAGACGTTTTAAGCGCAGCACTTGAGAATTGATTTCTTTCTTTCAGCGCTTCATACATATTAATAGAGGAACGCGGACTTATACAAGATTCAATAAAAAGCGTTCCTTACAATTTTAGATTATTTGAAGCATACTCAAAATGCCTGAAATATGGAAGTGCTTTGAGCTCGACATTTGGATTTCCAGCCGAATTAAAAATGGAGGCGTTTTGCGCTTTGAAATGTATTTTAAAGTCCGTTTGAACTGAATCTGAATTTGAGAGCTGTGTATTCACGTGTATTCGTATTTAAAAGAGATGAATTCAAGAAAGTTCAAAATTTCAAAAAATTATTTGCACTAAAGTATAAAAAAAAAACTAACACTGAACTAAACTAAAGCCCAATATGCCAAAAAGAAACAGAGAGACCATCTGTTTCAAGACTGAAGTAAATCGCTCCTTCAACAAGATTGCTGCTACTGTCTGATTTTCTTAGGTAAAACCTCTTGCGCATTTACGCATGCGTCATGTCTTCTCTGATCTTACCGAAATAGGGGTGATAGGTAAGATAACAATAAGGGGAAGAATTATAAGAAGCATTTTGAGCCGTATGAAACAAGGTAGAACGATGTTAATTTTAAATACATAATTTATTTGAATATGTCAAAAGGATAGCAAAAATGCAAGTTTTAAATTGAAAACTTCGGAAAGTTCTTACTCACAACCCATCACATTTTTTAACTCGAATAGTTCGCGAGTGCTAGGCGCGGTTTTTACGGACGGACAGTCGATAGATATCGAGATAGAGAGATTGAGACAAAGTGAGAGACCAGCAATGGTACGGTTCAACTCGTAAATTAAAGGCAAGCTTGGGTATAAAGCAACAAGTCACTGCTAAACATCCCTTCACTTAGGTTAAATGCAGGCCCATCATTTAGGGAGGGGGCAGGGGGGGGGGCATTTGCCCCCTGACTTTGAGAAATCAATGTATTTACACATAAGTGGGCGTGGTTTTCGTTGTTTTCTGTCGAAATTGTATTGTGCTTTTACCCTTTACCCCCCGTGGAAAAACTTGAAATAACGTCCCTGCTTAAAAGGAACGCAGTCTGACCTTCACACAACTTGTGAAATAATTAATGATAAGTTAGAATTTAATTTTATTTATTTCTGAAAGCTAACTTGTGACAAACATACTTTGTATGTGGATCGAGAATAGCCGTTTGGAGCAGGTTGTGAAAAAAAAAAATGAAGAGTTATTTTTATTACTGAAATATGTTTTGCTTATTATGTTTCGTGTATGCAACATTATGTTTCGTTCACAGCCATTTGAAATATCTTATACAGAACGTAATGTCGCATTTATGTACCATCGATTGGAAGTAGTTTGTAAACATTACGCTTCATTTACGGCAAATTAAATACATTATGAAGAACGAGGAGTCATCTTCAGAGAATTGAGGCAGTTTACTGAGTTGAACTTTTATCGTATTTTATACTAATTTGTTCGTAACGAGTAGTTCTCCTTTTTTTTTTTTAGTCTTTAATAAAATGTAAAGCAATAAATATTGCGTCTGAATTTAAAAGTTTCTCAAAACACTGCTCTTAATTTTCTTTAACCTCTTCCCGACTTTTCCCGAGCTGGACTCGGGCAAGCGAAATGTTCCATTCTGGCTCATCCCGAGTGTAGCTCGGGCACTGTGAAAATGAACACTGCACAACCAGTCTTTCCCGAATTATTTCACATGTCCCTTTTCTGGTTTCGGATGCTTTTATTTTCTATTATTGCTACTAGATAACATAACTATACATTGTTTTGAGCTGTAGATTTAAGATCAGAGTAGGCGCCAACTCCAAAGTATAATGATTTCTGCCATACAGAAAGCCAACTTTACAGATAAATACTCATTTATTACTCATTTATTTAAATAGATATTTTTACATTTATTTTTAGGAAATATTGCATACGAATGATGCTATTATGTTTAAAAAGATATGTATTTATGAAAATAAGCATAAAAAATGACATTTTTTGATCCGTAATCCCGAAATTACTCATTTATTTAAATAGATATTTTTACATTTATTTGCAGGAAATGTTGCATGCGAATGATGCTATTATGTTCAAAAAGATATGTATGTATGAAAATAAGCATGAAAAATTGACATTTTTTGATCCGTAATCCCGAAATAAAATGAGCCTGGAAGGGGTTAAATTGAAAGAGACTAATTGGCAGAGTACTATTGTTCAACAAACAATTATTATTGATTAACAACCGCTTATATTTCAGAAAATTAATTTCATCTTGAATCTTAGAGATATGTATATTTGATTCTAAGTTTAATTTGGACAATTATTATTAAACTTTTTCTTTTTCATCAAAAACAACAAGAGTTTTGAAGTTCCTATTTCTAATTTTACTTCTGACACAAAAACAAATCTTTCTTTATAAATCGAAACAAAAAAGGCTCATTGTTCTAGAAAGAGTTCGAAAAACCCCCAGGAGTGGTAAAAGTTTTACTGCCCAACCGTTGTACCGCAAGTCAAACAGAAGTACAAGAGTTTTTTCTTTTTTTATGTTATTTCACTGTCTCAAAACTAAACTTTAAACGGCTTTCGAATTTCACAGCAAGGGTTTTCTTTTATTGCTGGGTTTATTTTTTGTGCAGCTGTTTCTTCTGACGTTTTTTCGTTGTTATTTTTTCACGCTAGATTTATTGGATAGACTTCTAGTACACTGCCGTCTGTACGCTGAAATGTTTACATTAAAAAGTGCATTAAGAACATAAAGTTATTTTGGTAATTGTAAATGCATTGCTTTAAGTTATTTTCCGAAAAATGTTTTTTTGTCAGTATTTTTTTCGATAGAGGTCAGTTCTAAGAATGGTCTTGAGAAAATGTATTTAATCCTTTGTACACTAAAAAATGAATGTTGTTTTTACAGTATAATGCAGCTAATTTTATAGTAATAAACTGTAAAATTGCAATTTTTACAGTAGCAAACTAAAATTGCTAGTTTACAGTAATAAACTGTAAAATTGCTAATTTAACAGTTTATTACCGTGCATATTACAGTTTTAAACTGGAGCCTTTGCTGCCAGTATTATACTTTTGTTTTTACAGTATAATACAGCTAAATTTTACGGCAATACACTGTAAAATTGCAAACTTTATAGTAACAAACTAAAAAATGGGGCCTCAACGGCGCAGTGGGACTGCCCGTCAGTTTGTGATCTCAAGAGGCGCGGGTTCGATTCCCGCCTTTGCCCTTGGTGTACCTTCCTTCTCTGTGCTGTAAATTCTTTCCTTCAATAAAATCTGTATTGTACTATCTGTGGAGGCAAGGCGCATAGTACGCAGTCCTCATGTGTGTCGAAGTTGATTGACTTCTAGAATAGAATAGAATAGAATAGAAACTAAAAAATTGCAGGTTTTACAGCTTATTACTGTGCATTTCATAGTTTTAAATTGTAACCTCGGCTGTCAGTGTTATACTGTAAAAACAACAGTTAATTTTTTGCAGTGCAAAAATGTGTTAAACATTACTAACTTTGTTATTAACAGAAGTTAACACACGTGTATCAATCTAGCTATTTTTTATTGTTCTTACTACAACAATCGCCTTGAATTTTTCCTCCTAAAAGTTTTACATATTTCATTTCTTTGGTAAACTATGAAGTTCTTTTTAGGGTCAGAACACGTTAAATAATAAGCAATAAGAATCTTATTGACTGATCGTCTAAATGGCAAACATTGACTAACTAGTTTACCAAAAATCCTAATTTTTAAGCCCTTTTCATTTTTCTTATCAACTTGTGTTGCTGTTGTCTTGTGCTAGCTAGGTTTGCAATTTAGTGAGCACTGCTTTAGCTTACCAATTTGGTGTAAAGTTCAGCTTCCACAGTACACACAAGAATCGTTTATAGGGTAGGCAACCTTTCACAACAACACATTCACACAAAGAAAGGACAAGGACATGAGAGGGAAAGTAGATCCCTGCCCAAGTCAGGACTCAAACCCGGAACCTCCCCATCCGACCGACTTCTCTGATCACTAGGTAAGGTGCCCGGCAACTAATCAACTTAAGAGGAAAGTAGACACGTGCCACAGGAAACTCACAAATCTAAATGATGAATTTTGTGCATTTTAAAAAGTAGGAGCTGGATCCCACAGCATTTTAGCTTTCTAAATAACCCTTATAAAACTAGGGTGGAGAGGCGTCGCACATGTGCTATTGTATGATTCATAAAAACCACATCGCTATCCAAAGAAGTACTATTAGATATTGATCAATGGTAAGAAAGGCAAGGAAACCTTTTAGTTTTATTATTGTTCTTCTAAAATAGCGTCAACAAAAAGTTTAATAGCTGAAGTTGGAAATGCATGACTTTCGATGAAATTTCATAAAAAGCATTTCATGAAGTTTCTGAACATAGATCCTAGGCCAATGCTTCAAATTTTGAAATTTCGACACAGAGAGCCATTTTTGAAAAAGATGTGGGGGGGGGGGAACTAAAAATTACAGCAACCCCAATTAACCAAAACAATGAACAATCCTCGATTGTTTAGAAAAAATAACTTAATATTTAATTTAATTAATTAGTAGTTCACATTAGCATCAGTTAGAGTAAACTATGATATGTTCACTCGTTTGAATATTTTCATGCATTTCATATGATTTTGACTTGACAGACAGTAATCTTTAAAGAAGAAACTCAACAAAAAAAATCGTTTCCTTGCAGTGTTTACAGTTATAAAACAAAATGCAAACATTAATCATGCAATGAGTGCTTTTTAAACTAAGAGGTTTGCTCAAACAAAAAATTTCAAAGTTAATTAAAAGTTATTTTAGCAGTTTCGCTTGAAAGGAAAACATCTTCGTATATAAGTTTAAATCATCATAAAAATTTTGCTCATTTTGAGCATACTTTAAACAAACAGAAATTAAAGTACTTTTTCTAATTTATTCTTTTTCTACTAGAAGCTCTGTGACAAATAAATACGAAAGAGGGAAAAAAGAGGAAACTTTAAGCGCTCTTCATTTAAAACTACGGAGAAAGATCTAAATTTATTTTGGAACACGTATTCTTTCATTTAATTTTCGTCTGAGTTCCATTATTATATTTTCTCCAACAGTTGTATTTGTTTCATTTGCATAAGACAGAAACTGGTAAATTGCATTTGTATTTCTACTGAGAAATTATCAATACATTTTTAGCATTTACTTATGGAATAAAAAAATAGAATTATAGATAAATGATAGTCTTCTACACGATCTATGTTACTTGGTGAGCGAAGTGTAATAATAATGTGATGATTCCGCCAGTTTGAAAATACGGTCAACTCCGTTCAAGGACAAATTTTTTAGTTGGCGAATGAATGACAATTGACATTTCACTAAAGTATTTCCTCTGATTAAAGTCACAAAAAATTGAAATCGGGAAAAATGCGTTTCTCGTAAAATTTCGAACTTTTCGATGCCATGTTCGACTCTCAACTCTCAGTTGCTCTCAAAGAGATGAGGCTTCAGAGATCTACAATCAGACAAACAAAGATTTTAACAGTATTAGACTAGCCTCCAGAGGAGCTAGGTTCACCCGTGTTTGGTGGCCATCTACAATGGCTAGTGGAACTTGCTTGCGACGGGTTGTTGAACACTGCACTGCAAAAAATTAACTGTTAGTTTTACAGTATAATACTGGCAGTCGAGGTTCCGATTTAAAACTAAAAAACCCAGTGATAAACTTTAAAATTAGCCATTTTAGTTTCTTACAGTAAAGTTAGAAATTTTACAGTTTATTGTTGCAAAATTTAGTTGCATTATACTGGAAGAACAACAGTATAAAACTGGCAACAGAGGTTCCAGGTTCAAACTGTGAAATGCACGGTAATAAACTGTAAAACTAGTAATTTTACCATAAAATTAGCTGTATTACACTGTAAAAACAACATCAATTTTTTTACAGTGTGCCTTTCGTAGTATATTTGGGGGAGAGAGAACAGGCTTCTCCATCTTCTTGCGGCCTGTGGCGTGCACTTTGGTGAGTGAATGAATAAATAAAGGAACCGGACTCGAATCCCGACTCAGACATGGATGTACTTTCACTCTCTCCTGTCCTTGTCCTTCCTATGTGTGAATGGCTGTGTTGTGAATGGCTGCCTGCCCTATAATCGGGCCTTGTGACATGTGTGTTGAGCTAAATTGGACTTCCATCTTATTGGTGCTCGTAAAAACGGAAGCCGGACATATTCCGCGTTAAATCGGGTAGATGGGTCTACTCGAGCTCTGGTACTCGAGTGGTTTCAGAAGCAACAAACAACATAAATAATGAAAAAAAAAAAAAACGAACAAATAAAATAACTTATTAATGCATAAGAAAAAATAAATTAGCGAATAAAATAATAAATGAATAAAAAAATAAGTGAATGAATAACTAAAGAGGTGAATTAACAAATTAAGGGAAATAAAAACGAATAAATGAATGAGCACATACGAGTAAGCGATGTAATAAATAAATAAATAAGTTAGCGAAGTATTTTTATTATATTTTCCCTCACTTATACGCGACAATTTAAAATCAAAGCATGTTTAAGATTAACTAAATAGGAAATGCACTGGACAACGGTAGATCTTAGTTAAGGCTACAATGGACACATTTTTTTCCATTATTGATAACTATGTCTAAAACTTTGTGTGCTTGTATATTTACTATATCTAAAAGCATAAAAAAATGGTGCAAAAATAATGAAAACTCTTTTTGAAAATTAAAATTAAAATTTTTTTAACAACATTTTAAAATACTGAAAAATTCATATAAATTTTCATTTTCAGCCATTTTGTAAAAACTATTCCATAAAACATTACATGTAATACATATCTTTATGCAATCATGCCTAAATATTGGAAATTAAGTGGAAATTCAAAGTTTTAAGAAAATGTGACACATGGAGCATTTTGAAATTTTGTTAATTTTTTTTTAATTTTAAATTTCAAAAAAATATATTTATTGTTTTTGACATTTAGATCAATAATTGAAAAAAAAAAAAAAAAAAAAAAACATTTTTTGTGTCCGCTGTAGCTTTATGTTTTAAAATGTTTCTTACAAGGCTTTATTATTTTTTAGGAACAAAATTATTTTTTAAAACACCAAGTGTTGCAATATAAGTAGCAAGTTTTGACAATAATGTATAATTGTATGCCTTGATTTTAAAAACGTTTTTTTTTTAAAATTTGACTAGCATCAACTATAACATAGTTATTAATACTGCTTTATAGGTACCTCTGAACACCGTGAAAACAATTTACCATTTCAGTGCCCCGATATTTCACTTTGCCCTACATTTCGTCATAATGTAAGTTAATGATGTCTTCTTTTTACACACACACTAATGTTTAACCAATTAATGCCTGATATTTTTTTCCAAAGATATTTTGTAAACTGGTTACAAACTGTTTAATGGACAGGAAAAATAATAAAAAAAGATTTTATGTAAAAATATGTTTTTATTAAGGAACGAAAAATCGTCCCTTAAAAGTTACCATAGACCCCAGCGGGTACATACTTTTTTTACTAAATTTTTTTTTTGCCTACGCTATAATATTTAAAAAGACGAAATAAGAAGAAATAAAATCAGCAATTAACATAAACTGGGAAGCTGGGAATAACTTTGAAAACTTAGCTTTTTGTTCTTGAGATTGTGAACGATGTCATTTTTGATAAAGATCTTGTTAAAACTGTTACAGAAAACGCTTTATAATGGTTATGTGCTGCAATCTGTTAATAACGAATTGAAACAGTACCAAGGCATGGGCGGATTAATGGGGGGGGGGGGGGGCAAGGAGGGGGCCCTCCCCCCCCGCCAGTTTTTTTTGAGGAGGAAAATCTTGATCACATTTGCTTTTTTTTCGTGCAGTACAAATTCTGTTCAACTAAACATGTTTCAAAAGGCTTACAGAGACAGTAATAACGTTATAAGTACTTTATAATTATTGTGTGTAATGATTTCATAAAGTAAAATGTTCAAATTTATATTTTATAAATCTTGAAAATTATCATTTTAGTAACGAAACCAAAAAAACCTCACCCATCGTAGATGTCCAAATGGATTGAGTCTTTATTAGTACATGTTAATTAGCACATAAACTTGCAACGCTATAATCAAACGAGCTTGGGGGGTAGGGGGGGTTGTAGTAGTAGCAGATAGTAAAAAAAATAAAACCTGCTCCCCCCCCTAGGTTTTCTGTCCTATATCCGCCTATGTACCAAGGTAATTGAACACTATTATTTGGCTGAAATTTTTATTTTAGGGGAATTCAGACCCTTTTTTGGACCGCCCCTAAAAAGGGACTATAGGCAATAATGGGTAAATGTAATGTTTTCTTTTTACACATACACTAGTGTTTAATTAGGACACTATCTTCGAACTCTTGGGTTTGAGTTCTACCCTAGATGACCATGCAGTGTGGTCTGAAGCGCTACGATTCAGTGCATCGAAGAGAGTGTAAATATCTGGAGTGGCCATCGAAAACAGTTTTAGAGCCCCACGAGACGGGTTTTAGTTTTACGGCTGGATATCCCGTTCAAGAATAACAAAAAGAAATAAAATGAGGAAGATTTTTTTTTCCTTGTATCTTTCTGACGTTGGCATCGTAAACTGAGTTCTTATTTCTCAACCATTTTTTTTAGTTTTATTTTTTTGGTTAGCTGCACGAAAAATAAAATTTTATTTCATTCGAGGAAAAAAGATACTGATGTGCTTTCTTTTTTCTATTTTTGTATTGTGAGTTGTATTTCAATGCATGGGTTCAACTAATACGTCAGTAGAAAAATGTTTTTTTTAGGTCAAAAATAATATGGAGCTGAATTGATAATCAGAAAAACCACCATGAAATTGAAAACTCTCAGCATTTTTAAGGGATAGAAAATGACAAATTTTGCGAATTATTCAAGAATACATTTAGAAATAATATGAAAAACGTTTAAACAGTAAAAAACAACTGTGTAATTTAATTGAGCGCACCCACAGAAAATTGCAATTAACAAGGTAATACGAGGCATATCCATAAAAAATAAATGGTGGTTGGGATGAGGTAGCAAAGATATGGTTATTATGCCTAATTTGAACCTGTACACTAATTATAAAAATTATATCTACAGGGTATACCATTATGCGTATTTTCATTTCTTTTTAATCTTAAATGGTGGGAATTAGTAATCTTAAAACTTTGTATTCAGCAAAAATTTTGCAATTCAAGATTATCTATAAAGGTGTTTTTTGATTAGAGCGTGATCTTTCGTCAAAAAACAGTTCTTCAACAGTGTTCAAAAAACAATAATGTAAAATCAGCATCACTTAAGCGTTGAATGAAAATAAATTGTGAAAGATTCGTAACCATGATGCGGAAAATTAGTTTCGCTAAATAAATATTAAAACACAGAGCTAGACTGATTCTCGTCCTCATTATAATCTGAAAAATCAGAGGACCACGAATTTAAGGCAAGTGGAGGAAAAGAGCAATCGCTATTGTTCAAAAGAAAAAATAATTTAGTAAAACAAAATAAAAGAAACAAATGAATACAGTATAATAAAACAAAAAAAAATGTATTATGTAATAAAAATGGACTACTTTTGAACTTAATTTGGTTTCTAGTTGAAAATGCTTACGTATGGGACCCATGAAATATTGGAAAAGTTGGTCGGTAATCCAAGTTTGAGCTTGCAAAAATGTCCCCCTGCGAAAACGTTAATGGGTTATTCCATGGAAATTGGGACATGTAAGTCATTTTCCAATTTTTTTCAATCACATTTTTTTGGATAATTTTTATTTGATTTTATCAAAAATATGTTAAATTCTGTTGGCAACAGTGTTTTTTTTAGATAGCTTAAATTAATTACTAAAAAAAAAGCACCATTGAGAGAATTTTTATGATGCGTAACCTGAGTAAACCAACAATTTGTAACCTGAGTTACTGAGTGAATAACTAATTAAAAAACTCTATGTAGTTGTTTACACTCAAATGTAAGTTTTAAAGTAGCTTAGAATCTATAGATTAATGTCAATACTTTGTGTCAATCAAAAATTTTAACAAGATCAGAATTTCAAGTTCTTAGTGTACTAAGTATGTCAGATGTCTGTTTTGAGTAACCTGAGTTACCAAAAGAAATTAATTTATTGATTAATAATTATTCTATGTATATGACATATTTTGCATTTCCCAAAATAAGATAAAAGTAGTTTAAAATAAAAAAAAAAAAATTCAATAACCTTTCCAAAACATTTTTTTTTCATTAGAATAAGTTAAACCAAGCAAAACTGTATCAAATGTAACCTGAGTTACCATGGAATGACCCTTATATATACATATTTTCAACAGTGATAAAAACATTATAAAATTTTGTTGTTTGTACTAAAAACAACGTACCAAAAAGTGGTAAAAAGTGGTCCACTTTTCATTTTTTGTTTTAGAAATTGGAAAGTGCCAGATAACCAGCAGCACTAGACATTGTACTCTATTTAAACATAGACTTCAAAAACTTTCCTAGTCAAGTGAAACTTATATATTAACTTCCGAACATGCCTTCCAGTCAGCAAACTTATTTTCGAACGAAGAGTATTTCCCTGACACAACCCTTTTGCTTTATTTCACGTATCTATTTCTGTTATTACTGGTTTCGAAATCATGGCAAGAGATTGTAATAGTTAGAGATAAATTCTTCATATGCTTTTGCAAAAATAGCATCAGGGTTGGTGTACCTACGTGCTTACATTGTATTGCATTGTCAACAAAAAAATATAAATTTACAAATAACATAATAATAAAGTTTTCCAGACAAATGGTTGAACGTGGCTAAAATTTATTTCTGGATAAAGTAGAAAAAAAGAGAGGAAAACAGTTATCCCATTAATGCCTGACATTTTTATTCCAAAGATATTTTTTATGCTGGTATATGTCCATTAAACAGTGTTTAATGGACAGGAAAAATAATAAAAAAAATATTACGTAAAAAATACTTTTTTTATTAAGGAAAGAAAAACCGTCCTTTAAAAGTTACGATAGACCCCAGAGGGTACATACTTTTTCACTAAAATTTTTTTCTGCCTACGATATAATATTTAAGAAGACATTTTATAAGAAGAAATAAAATCAGCAATTAACATAAACTGAGAAGCAGGGAATAACTTTGAAAACTTAGCTTTTTTTTCTTGAGATTGGGAACGATGTCATTTTTGATAAAGATCATATTAAAACTGCTACGGCACACACTTTACAATGGTTATGTGCTGCAATCTATTAACAACGAATTGAAACAATACCAAGGTACTAATTGAACACTATTATTTGATTGAAATGTTCATTTGGGGGAAGTTCACACCCTTTTTTGGACCGTCCCTAAAAAGGGACGCTAGACATTAATGGGTTAAATAGAGGATAACAAATCAATGAGACACAGCAACAACCATTAAGTTGAAAGTAGTAGAAAATGCTTGTTTTCTTAAAATCATAATACCCATTTCAATTTCTTAGAAGAGAAACTAAATTTTTATTTTAAATTTCTGTAGTTTCCCGATATTTATTGCAAAACTGGTATTGTTTTGAGGTAAAACTATTCAAATTTTTCCTGTAAGTTAACAACGTTAAAAACTTTTGATTTGTTTAGAATAAAAATAAATAAATAAATGAAAAAACAGTAGATAAATTAATAAAATAAATAACACATGTACGCTTAAAGCTCTTTCCGTAGCAAACTGTTCATCTATTTTGTCTTGAATGTCAGCAGGATTCGAATTTGTAGCATAGTAACAAGAAGTCATAAAAAGTACTATTTACATACTCCTCACATTCAATAGAAACAACCATTATGTATTATAAAAGCTAATCGAGAAGTTCTTGAAATTTAAAAGAATTTTAAAAACATATTCATTTTGGAAAAAAAAAATGTTTTAGCGTTTTAGCACCAATACTTCATTTATAAATACACTTTGAAGGCATTCATCGGATGAAAGAAATTCCGCTTTTAAATAAAAAGATTAAAGGCATATGTGTATGTATTTCTTTAATGCAAACTTTTCTCCCATCAAAGAATTTCTAAATTTATTCCAGTATTTTGCATCTGTTTATTTAAAGGGACCGGGACGATAATCGAATGACTGGTTTATAAACAAGTTTCGGCATCACGGAAGACTGTGTCAACAAACGACAGATGATTGTAAATAATACCAAAAAAAATTTGATTCTCCAATACCGATGAAGAGCTAAAAATTCGTATGGAATTCAGGGATAACATTTTCTGTTTAATTTTGCTTTGACTAAACTTTTGAATTTAATGCAAACACGATGCTGTATCAAATTCAAAGTGACAATATTTGTTCAGGCGGGTGTACCGTTTGAGTAAGTTTTTACTTGCGATATCAGAATCTTTTGAGAAACATAACAATGGATAATTTCGTTAGAACAACAATTGAGTGCAAACTTTAATCGGTATTTGCAACGCAATTTTTCAAGAAGTCGGTTGTAGTTGAGAAGGAAATGTTTG
>JAXGGA010009381.1:42500-51643 GCA_038373865.1 Uloborus plumipes
CACGTGCCCCGCACTTTTCTCCCCTAATGTTCGAAAAGCGGCGAAGAAAGGCTGTCCGAAAAGTGCCTTTGCGGTTTCTTCTGTTCTCCGCCGAAACTTGACTGCGTCATGCGCAGAACTGTGCCTGTAGAGTCTGGCGTTTCTACGGTCTAGACGTCTTGATACCGTCTTTTGTACAGTACTGTTGAATGCTTACAGTTTGCTATCTCCATTGTCGTGTTTTCTTTTTTATCAAATACAGTAATTTTCAACTGTTTTAGGTTTTTTTTTTTTTTTTTGTATCCCGCTTTTTCGTAGGATTAAGTTGAAACTGTATCCAATATGGAAATGAGATATATAAATTATATACATATATGCAGGCGAATATTCCTGCATATATGTATATAATTTGTATTGTAAGTAAACATCTTTCATATTCATATTATTTTATTGCTTTTCACATTTTATGCGTTTTTAAAGATCTATATTATTCCACAAATCTTCGCATCTGCCTACCCTAGACATTCATTGACGGCACGTGCCTGGTATTGACGGATATGAAAATGAAGGAGAAGATCCTGACGGGTGGAGGAAATTGACTTTCACTTCATTGTCTTCATTTTTGGTTAAAACATAACTTAACAACCATTTCTTATCATATATTGAAATCATATATCCATTTAGGTCTTTCATTTCAACCTTTTCTCCAGTTACAATAACAGAATATTCGGTTGATGTTGGAGAAAAGGAAAACGTTTTGGCACTCACCCTGACTCCACAGTCCACACCTTAAGGGTATAAAAGCATGCAGCTTTTGGGTACCTGGTATTGGCAATGCTTGCTCGAAACGATGAGAGAGAGATTCTGCATTTTTAATGTATTCATCTCGGGTGGAGTAACAGAAGTTCATGGTCTTTGAAAGCTCTGATTCGGACCATTGATATAGTTACATAGGCATCATGATTTGGTTTTCATATGGCCTTTGTAGACTTGCCTTTGCTGCTTCTCTTTTGAGCGTACTACCCACGCCATCACAAGGGCTTTGACCGTGAGCAGTGGCCGAAAAATGCCACTAAGCCTTAATGCCAAAATCTCTTCATGATAGCATATATTTAAAAAATTCTTTTTACTTTTATACTGTGCTGCTGGCCAGGCCCGTCATTTAAGGGGGCAGGGGGGGGTATTTACCCCCCCCCCCCCCTGACTTTGAGAAATCAATGTATTTACATATTGGGCATAGTTTTTGTTGTTTTCTGGTGAAATTGTATTGGGTTTTTACCCTTTGCCCCCCCCCCCCCTGGAAAAAGTTGAAATGGCGTCCCTGCTGCTGACCCATCTGAGAAACTTAAAAAAAAGTCCAACCTATTCTCTAATTTCGATTTAAAAAAAATTATCAGCTTTTGTTGAAATAAATGGAGTGCTACTGTATTGTGTTCAAGACATTCTAAGATTATTATGAAACTAAGGTGGCGAATTTTATTTTCGTTTTTGAAGCATATAACAAAAGGATGAACTGTGGCTTGATTTCTATTCCAGAGGTAAGATTGTGCTTCATCTTGTAAAACAAAGCTGTAGTTTTCAGAAAAATCACAAACTACAGCAACCTTAAACTGAGACAAATTTTCTCTTGTATGGGTCATAAAAGAGCTCTGTTGTTTGGCTATAATATTGTGATAGAGAAGAACTTTCAGACCATTGCAGAAAATTTCAATTAACTCATTGGTGGGTATCTGTAATGTTTCTAGATTGCATCTGTCGACATAAATAAATTGGCGAAATGTTATAGTTTCAATCATCTTTTCTTCTGCACCATCTTCCAATATATTTTGTATCATCAATACCAGGGCAATTTGTGCAGTTTGAAAAATATTAATGAATGGAAGCTGGGTTACACATTTTTACGAGAAAATCTGTAGATTTTTTAATCTTTCCATTTGTGATCTAACACATCTTACAGTTTTAAATTTTTAACTTAACATTCTGATGAATGGCACACACACAAACTGCATGTGTTCCACTCTGTCCAGCTAAAATGCAATTCTTGGGTCTTATTCCGCAAATTTGGAGAATCGAAATTTGATATTGTGATGCATTTCTTGAAAACGTTAATATGCTTCTTTCAAATTACAAAGCATTAATCTCTTTGACACTTACTTGATTTCCTTAACAATCCTTCACAGAAACACAATCTTTCTTTCCGGGCATTGGTCTACTTATATCTTTACTCTTATAAAACTTTTTTATAAACTTGGCAGTTTCTAAAGGCCAGTTTTCCCCGGACGGACGCTGGTTAGCAGTGGACGAAACCCCCTTCTGTTTTAAGAGCTTTTTAGCTTGTCTTGCATGATAGTTTGATGTTTTAAATTTTTCTAATGCTCCAATTATCTGGTAATAGAGTCAATATCATTGTATTTTTTGATCGACTGTCACAATTTTGATAAACATTTACCAAATAAGCAATGATTTCCTTGTTTGGACTTTCTTCCTCACTATCAGAATCAGCATTTAGAAGAAGTTTCTTTTCACTGCAAAGCTTATTTTCTTTGCTTTTGTCTGAGAATATTTTTTATAACTCCCCTTTTTCTTGTCGACGGGGGATTCACCTAACTGAACAATAGGGTGTATCGAAAAAAACTTTTTTTCGAAATTCAATTTACTAAGTTGATAAAAAGTTGCCCCTACCTACCCACATATTCTACAAAAAATTTCGGTCTAATCAGAAATTGTTTAGGTGTTCCGCACGAGGCCTGAAGTTTGTGAATTTCTTCAAAAATATTAGTTTTTTCTCATTTTTTTAAAAATATTAAGAATAAATGTAAAAAGTAATTCAAGTTGCAAAATGTACACAGAAAAGTCTGAGTACATAAAAATATTTTTGAAAAAAAAAAATTGAACCGACTTCGGAACTTCACTCAGCAAATGCCCTAAAAAGTAAAAAATAATTTTATTCTTTGAACACCATCGACACTACATTTAAACATAAGTTTTGAAGTCGGTGCAAAAACAATATATAGAATCATACGAAACTATAATTTAACTATATATATAAATTGCAATGAATCCAGGTTCTTTAATCGCATTCGCATACACTACATTGACAACCACATATTTATGTAATGGTACAAATATTCAGCTCTTAATTTTCAATGGTTTCTCTGAAAAATGTTGGCAAAATGTAGTTAAACATCATTTCACCTATAGTTTTTGCACCGACTTCAAAACTTATGTTTAAATGTAGTGTCGATGGTGTTCAAAGAATAAAATTATTTTTTACTTTTTAGAGCATTTGCTGAGTGAAGTTCCGAAGTCGGTTCAATTTTTTTTTTCAAAAATATTTTTATTTTATTCTTTTTAGTGTAAATGTACATATGAAATAAGGTAATGTTTCCATTGCAAAACTTCACCTAATTTTCTTAAGTAAATGCTTCATAAAATAAACTATGTAAGAAAAAAAAAGAAAGTATCAACGCGTCTAAAATTTTAAACGATTGACACTAAAAAATAATCCTTGTTATTCTCTGGTATTTATTTGTGTACTAGTTTAATTAAAGGCTAAATATTAACGGCTTTTCAACTAATTTATATTTCAAAACAACACTAGATTCTCGCAGTTCATAAAATTTCACGACGTATTACATACGTGGCCCGCTAATGAGTTTCATGTTTGCTTCAGTTAAGCCTTCATTCAAAATTTTCATGATCATTATAATAACTGTTTCATATCAATCACGTTCTGTAACAATGGATTTCATATTTAATCATTTAGGACAAATCGCTTTAAATTTGAGCAAAAATTTGGAGATTTTCCTCACTTTCTTCAGAATTCCTTTATCAAACCTTATGTAAATTAAGACTAATAAAACCTGAAATATTACGAATCAATCAGTACCTGGTACGACTTTCAGTTCGTTGGAGTTCAGGAGAAAAAAGCAGGACATAGAAAGATACTCGGTTTAAAATTTTCAAAAAGACCATAGAAATGAATTTCATTATGCAATCCAGAGAAGCCTGGCGTTCAAAATGGTCATTATTACGATTACTGTGATCCCAATTTCTTTTTCGAAAGATTTCTGCAGGTTCCCGTTATCGAACCCGGACCACGAGAGGATGGGACCAATCGGAAAGAAAGACCTTTCTAACAAAAAAAGAATTTTTGAAATCGGTCCAGGCATCTTCGAGTAATCTTATAACATACAAAAAAAAAAAAATTTCTCCGACGAATTGTATAACCTCCTCCTTTGTTGAAGTCGGTTAAAAATTGGGTTTGAAAAAAAAGTATATGAAACAACATTTAGATCTCCCACATTTATTCTAAACTTACGTAATTTTCACCAAAACCAGCATTTTATTAGGCCATGCGGCTTAGTTAGAAACTTGTTTATGAATGTGGAATCTAACTGAATTAACACTTTAAACTGGGAATCATCTGTGATTTATGTGGTGTAAAAAGTAAAATAATATAAACTATAAACATAATCTAAGCCCCTCGTCACACAGTGCCCGCGTTCTATCGGGGCGCCCGTGATGGTAAACGAAATACAGCTCCGCTAGCGTAGCTGCTATAGGATTGTATAGAAGAACACATACACTATAGGTGGCCAAAAGTATCCGGACACTTTCAAAAATTCACATTTTTACATATAGCTCGAGAAATAAGTGATCAATTGTTCCTTAACTTTAGTCATACAAAATATAGGCTTCACCAAACATTTCCAAGTTGAAATTAAATTACCCTTGCATTTGGGGGATGACAAGAAAGGGGGTTGAAAGAAAAACCGCTTTTTGACCATAACTCTTCGAAAATAGCTCGGAATAAGCTATGAATTTCAGTAATTAGATAGCATACTACGTATAATTACTGTACAAATTTTTACGAACGTACCACTCTTACTTCCGAAGATATGAAACATTTTTTAAAAAACGGCAATTTTATTTGAAGGGTTTTCGCTCAGAACACGCAGAGATTTTGATGAAACCTTATCAAAACGTCAGGAAAGATGACAAAATACAACAGAAAGAACATACTAAAACGGTAAATAAAAATATTAAAAATACGATGAGATATGAACGTTAAAAGGAAATAATTTTTCACGGCGCATGCGCGAACGACAGAAATTTATAACTACAAAAATATTGTACCCTGATTTATACTGCATCTTATAAAAAAGTTCCAGTTGAATATCATGAAAATTGAAAAAGATATCAGCGATCTAGTGAGCTGAATTTCATTCATTCGCAGACAATACATAAACAGTGAGGGTCTGTCCACAAAGAGCTATTTTTAAATTAAAGGTTATTTCGTCATCGTTCAAAACCAACGTTTCAGGGGTGTCCGGATAACTTTTGGTCACCAACGTAAAAGGTCTTTTTGGCCGAAAAGGCGAAATGTGACTTCTATGCAGAATATAAATTTTCAAACTGTATACAATTTAACATAGAAAAAAAATGCTCGATTGTCACTACACTATTTGTGGACAACCCCTCGCCATTTATGTATTGTCTGCGAATGAATGAATTACAGCTCACTAGATCGCTGATATCTTTTTCAATTTTTACGATATTCAACTGAAACTGTTTTAATAAGATGCAGTATAAACCAAGCTACAATATTTTTGTAGTTATAAATTTCTGTCGTTCGCGCATGCGCCGTGAAAAATTATTTCCTTTTAACGTTCATATTTCATCGGATTTTTAATATTTTTATTTACCGTTTTAGTATGTTCTTTCTCTTGTATTTTGTCATCTTTCCTGAAGTTTTGATAAGGTTTGATCAAAAACTCTGCGTGTTATGAGCAAAAACCCTTCAAATAAAATTGCCGTTTTTAAAAAAATGTTTCATATCTTCGGAAGTAAGAGTGGTACGTTCATAAAAATTTGTACAGTAATTATTCATAGTATGCTAATTAATTACTGAAATTTATAGCTTATTCCGAGCTATTTTCGAAGAGTTATGGTCAAAAGCGGTTTTTCTTCCGATCCCCCTTCTTGTCGTCCCCTAATGCAAGGGTAATTTAATTTCACCTTGGAAATGTTCGGTAAAGCCTATATTTTGTATGACTAAAGTTAAGGAACAATTCTGTACCTCAGAACCAGACTAACGTAAGTCCATTTTCGTCATTTTTCAGTAGAGGGGTAAAACTATGTATTCGACAATCGTTTTTCCCCTCTACCGAAAAATGACGACAATGGACTTACGTTAGTCTGGTTCTGAGGTACAGAATTGATCATTTATTTTTCGAGCTATATGTAAAAATGTGAATTTTTGAAAGTGTCCGGATACTTTTGGCCACCTAGTGTATCTTTGGTTGAGGAAACAGACTCTAAATACTTCGGACATGGTGCTCCAGTAAATGGCCTAGGGGAAGAAATAGTAGCTTCAGTTTCACGATTTATGGAGAAAAATAAATTTTATTGATAAAGAACATAAAAGCTATTGGTTGTGATGGCACATCAGTTAACACTGGAAAATCAAGTGGTGCTATTAGACTTCCAGAAAAGTCTTTAGAACCCTCACTAAAAGTCGTGGTATGTTTTCTTCATTTACTGAATTACCACTCAGAAAGTTAACGGTGGCTCTTGATAGGGCGACTACTGGACAAAATTCTTTTAGTTGACCTATTAGAGAATTCTTGCAATATAAGATCTACCAGTCATGAACTTTAAGATAATAGAACGCGTTTTACCAGAAGTTGATGTCAAAGAATTGAGTCAAAAATACTTATGGGGTGTGTCTAAAGCTGTAATGTCTGGCAAATATTCTCAAAATTTAGCAGAAAGGAACCCTGCAAGTTTTTCTCATGCAAGATGGCTCACTATGGCACATAGTTTTGAGGCTACACATCGCAACTAGTAATCCAAGTTCAGAGTTAAATAAACTAGCAGAATTTATAATAAAGGTTTACGCTCTCTACTTTTTCACAATCGAATCTCAGCATATAATTATTTATGCATCTAAGCATTTTTTTTTAAATCATGGATTGCAGCAAGTATTTGGATACGGGAAAAGCTTGCAGAGCTCCTTTCTACTAAATTTTGAGAACATTTGACAGACATTACAGCTTTAGACACATTACATAAGTATTTTTGACTCAATTCTTTGACATCAACTTCTGGTAAAACGCGTTCTATTATCTTAAAGTTCATGACTGGTAGATCTTAGCACTATTGCAAAAATTCTCCAATAGGTCAACTAAAAGAATTTTGTCCAGTAGTCGGCCTATCAAGAGCCACCGTTAACTTTCTGAGTGGTAATTCATTTAATGAAGAAAACATACCACGGCTTGTAGTGAGGGTTCTAAAGATTTTACTGGAAGTAAAATAGCACCATTTGATTTTCCAGTGTTAACTGATGTGCCATCATAACCGATAGCTTTTATGTTCTTTATCAATAAAACTTTTTTTCCATAAATCGTGAAACTTAAGCTACAATTTTCTTCCCTGGGCCATTTACTGGAGCACCATGTCCGAAATATTTAGAGTCTGTTTCCTCAACCAAAGATATGTGTTCTATACAATCCTATAGCAGCTGCGCTAGCGGAGCTGTATTTCGTTTACCATCACGGGGGCCCCGATAGAACGCTGGCACTGTGTGATGGGGGGCTTAGATTCTGTTTATAGTTTATATTATTTTACTTTTTACTTCATATAAATCACACATGATTCCCATTTCAAGTGTTGATTCAGTTAGATTCCACATTCATAAACAAGTTTCTAACCAAGCCGCATGCCCTTGTAAAATGCTAATTTTCGTGAAAATTACGTAAGTTTAGAATAAATGTGTGATATCTAAATGTTGTTTAATATACTTTTTTTCAAACCCAATCTTGTCCTCCAACTTTGCTGTGTACATTTTGCAATTTGAATTATTTTTAATATTTATTCTTAATATTTAAAAAAATTTAGAAAAAACTAACATTTTTGAAGAAATTCACAAACTTCAGGCCTCGTGCGGAACACCTAAACAATTTCTGATTAGACTGAAATTTTTTGTGGAATATGTGGGTAGGTAGGGGCAACTTTTTATCAACTTAGTAAATTGAATTTCGAAAAAAAGTTTTTTCGATACGCCCTACTGAACAATAGAGTCATTTAATGATCTGAATGATTCATCATGTAATAATTAATCCGAGTATTTGCTACTCTCACTTTCCCTATAAACTTCTCACGTGGTGATTCATGACTAGTGGGGCACAATTCTCTACAGTTGGCTCAGCTGCTTTCTTCAACTGCAAAAACTCCTTCCTGCATCTGTCACATATCTTAGAATTTTCAGGGATTTCTGGTACAAATCAGTACATCCATGGCACTGCAGATCTGAATCCTTTTCTTCTGTGTGATTTAGAAGACTTTTTGAATGGATTGGAACAATTTAAATGAATCATGATAAAATACTTTGCTAATAACCTAAATACTCAGAAGATTAAAATTAATTTTCAAAAATTATTTCAGTTATTTAATGAACAACTGAAAACTAAAGAAATCAAGTTTGCACAGAGATCCTATTAGAAGCTTGAATGCTACACTGACTGAAGATAGTTTTAACAGGAAATGTGTATCACTGAACAATAACAAGTACTGCTGACATGACTCCACAAGCAAAATCTTGAAACCTGCTGAACAACTGGTCCCCAAACCAGTTGGAGGTGAAGAAAAAAACAAGTGAGGCAGAACAAATCAGTTTAACTCCTTCTCAATAAGCCACCTCCAGCACGTTTCATTTTTATCCTTCATTCTTAAGCTGAACAGTAAAGGGGATGAAAGGGGTAGTTAAATGTTAAAGATCTAATTTTGTGGTGGTTATCTATTTTTAAGTTCACCTCTTCAAAGATTTTTTTTCCTTTCTTTTTTAATTTACTTTATCTGTTAATTAAAATGAGTTTTAGATTATTGATATTTTTATTAATTAGTGATTTCTCAGGAACTAATTAAAGAAAAAACTACTATTTGCATGAAATAGTTTAACAAATATGAAAATTTATAACATCTCTAAAAGTATTCAATTATAATATTCTAACACTTAGAAATATTTCACCTTTTTCTTATAGATAAAAAATTAATTATTCAGTGCAAAAAACCACATTTTCTCAGATATGTGAAACTTGTCCTCCCTGTATCATCTGATCCCATCAAGATCCCATTCGGAAACTTAGTGAGATCTGAGAGGA
>JAXGGA010009382.1:0-51641 GCA_038373865.1 Uloborus plumipes
GGCTCCCTCTATATGATCGGCCCGGGACCCTACGATTACGAGTCCGACGACTTACCGACTGCGGAAAAATCTGAATCAGCGATATAATACTCTCACATTTGAAAAGTTTAGTTTTTTTTCTTTTGTTGGCCGATTCCGGATTCCGTATGTATCCGTTAAAAACCTTTTTAAAATTATGTCAAAACGTAAAGTAATCGGCATACTAAATTAGTAAAAACCCTTAAACAAGACTAAAATTACCATTAATTTGCATTTTTGCTCAAATAGTTGTCAAATGTTCCCATTAATTTCGAAATCATTTAGGACAAAAACTTTTAGCGTCATTTTATGGTCAGCAATATTACCTCAGCATTTGATGACTATTTCTCTGTGACAAAAATTAGTGACATAATAGTACTTAATGTATTTTTATAAAGTAGGGAGGGGAGCAAAATTATCTCAGGTATAACAAAACAGTTTCAAAGTTTAGTGACATTTTAAAAGTCGTCAAAGCGGTGTGTTTGAGTTCTTTCAGTTCAGGAAAAAAAAAAACAAAGGTGAGTATAAATTGTTTCTCAATATTATTAAGTACCCAGGCAAAGCCGGGTATTTTTGCTAGTACAAGATAATTCAAAAAGAATGGTGGATTTCATAAGGGTACATTGACTGAAAGAGAGAGTTCAGTTGGTTACCGCTAGATGCCTACAATGTTCACTTGTATTCCCCCAGGCATAATACCGTGGTATTTTGTTCTTTGTAGATAGGTAAAGGATAATGTGTTTTTTCCCGTTTTACCTGCTAATCTTGAACTGGAAAAATGGATCTCTGCAGCAATTGTTTCTTTAACTGCTTACATGCTACAACGTGTTTTGCAGAAGTTAAAAATACAAGGGCGACTACGTTCAAACATGAGGAAGAAAGCACACAGAACTTCATCAGAATGATTCATGTAAATAAAAAAAAAAATTATACCATTTTTAGTCTTATAATACATGTTTGAAATCCCACTATTCTTTTTGATTCACTCTGTATTAGGTCGTATTATTTTAAACCTTATAGGCGAGATAATGGGCGGACGAGAACTAGGATTTTTTCAGTCAAAAATTCGTCTCGACATGTTCTTTCGATCACAATTTTGGTTATCTTTTATAATTTTACTATTCGTGTGGTTCCCTGGTTGAAGTATTTATAAGAATTTTTCTTACGTATGGTTACATATAGTAGCGTACATAGACTTAGGTGCCCCCGCAAGATTCGCCTCCTATCTCCTCTAATCTATATACCTAAATGACTACTTTTGTATGTATGTATGCCCGGGGTAATCTTCAAAAGTTGTTATAAAAACAGTAAATTTCATATAGTTTCCCCATTAAATGTTTAAACTTTCTGGCCATTGTTGCAAAAATTTGTTGCCTTGCAACAACAATTTTAGTGAGTTTTACCAATGAAGTCACAAGGGTAGAAACTAATAATGGGACTTATTCATCGCCCAATATTTGGAAATGGTTGACTCCAGTGCGATTGATATTGTAAATATATATATTTATTTTGATATACCAAGCTTATAACATTTCCTATTTACCTTAACATTATTTGTAGCTTGCATTTATATTTAGGGTGTGATGCAATTTTTTTAGTTTATCTAGACAGAAAAAATAGCCATTGTTTACATAAGTAGCCATTTATTTTTATGTATTAGGTTGGTGCGTATGAAATGTCGGGATTCTCTTTACATGCGGACGTTTGTCTCCCTGTTTTTGTTATACTTTTGTCTTTGGCATAACCTCATTCATAGTCGTATTGTCCATTGCCAGAGACTCATTTCAGCAAAATAGGTTTTCCTCGAAGGTCTTCCCTTTTGTTATTTCTTTTGAGTGTATTGCCGATATGAATTCTGCCGACATTCGCGTCATTTTCTTATATGAGTACAAACTTGGTAATAGTGCTGCAAAAGCTGCACGCAACATAAACCAAGCGTTTGGGGAGAATACGATTAACGATCGGAAAGTGCAGCGTTGGTTCGAAAAATTTCGGACTGGCGATTTTTCACTGCAAAATGAGCCGCGCGGAAGACCCAAAACGTCTGTGAAGAATGATGACCTGAAGGCTCTAGTGGAAGCGGATCCAGCCGTATCCACGAGGGAACTTGCTATCAGGATGAAAGTTGACCATACAACGATATTGAGACATCTTTCTGAGATTGGCAAGGTTAAGAAGATGGACAAGTGGGTACCGCACGCACTGACAGAGCGAAATAATAGTAGAGGGGCTATGGTCCAAAATATAGCCGGAAACTGCATTTTGTGATAAAAGCATGAAAGTTGGTGTGTATGTAGACAGTGTATTTATAAACATTTTTAGAAGGGGAGCCATTCCGAAATCCCCACCCAAACCCCTCCGGCGGCCATTTTTGGTCAAAAAGTCCGAAATTGCTTTTCTTATTTCTTTTTCAAAAAACACCTTTTTTGTCATCTTATTAGAGTTCAATTATGTTAAACAAAGATTAGAAAACCGTCAAAATAGCTTAAAACCGATTAATTTTAATAGTACTCATTAAAAATTCGTTTTTTTCTAAAAAACTGAAATTGATCAAAATCTTCCAAATTGTTTTCAGGGGCCGGTTTAAGGGTGTCCAACTATGTATCTGAAAGCACTATATTAAAGAAAAACAATTTAGTTGCATTAAAATCCCAGCAATCCGAACCCCAAAAATCCGAAACTTTGGAAAACCCGAGCATATTTTTTAAAACTTACTCATAAAAATGTATTGCAAAACTGAATAAAAACAGGAATTAAAAATCATAAGCAAAACTAGTACTTTCTCAAAACTTAAAAAAAAAAAAAAACGTTTGAATTGTTCCTTAAGAATGATATATGAATATTTATCTTTGATTAATTAAAATAAAACCAGTTTTCTTTATGGACGAAAAAAGTAATAAAAAAACTTCAAACATTTTGAAAAAAAATACGCAATGTCATGGAAATTTCACTCACATTCAGCAGGATTATAAGTTACGCTTGCACCTATAAAATAGGGGAGAGGGGGAGGCACGATCATATTTTTATACAACTGCGAAATTCTAAAGAAAAAGCTTTAAAACAAATTTCAAGTTTTTTTCTCATTAAACGATTTGAGGAGTTTGTTCTCTCTAAAAGATGAGAGAAGAAAAAAAAAATTGCTGTAATAAAAAGTTTAGTGCTGTGTTAACTAAGCAACTTCTCTACTACTTATCATATTGTGCTGTTATTGAAAAGTAACCCTTTATAACAAAAGAAACAACTGAATTTCAATATAAATCTGAGCAAGCAATTATATACAATGATTATGTGTAATGGCTATATACAAGCTGATTTTTCGTAATTGAACTGGCTAGTAATTTACATAGATATACAACATTTTCCATTGCAGAATTTACACATTGGTGCACACAGCCCATTTTTGAAGCACCAACAAGCTTTTGAGAGCAGTTTGTTTTACACTTGTGTGACGTAAATTCGCTTAAGACACCTCTTTCAAGAATTCTTTTGTTAATTTAGTTTCTATGAAAAGCATTTCTGACTTATTTAATCCATAAAAATTAGATTGTGGTGGTTCCTTCACTGAAAGATATGCTGGATTTACAAATAATGATATACCTGATGTGGTAACTGAGCGACCTTTTTAGAAGATGGTATTTCGGGAAATACAAGAGGAATTTTTGAGCCTTGCTGCTAAAATGGCATATGCTGAAACAATGAAATGCTTGTTATATGGAAAGAGTCCTTGTTCGTTGTACTACTAGAGTTCTAATAAAAATTATCGTGCGCGGCCGGTGTAAAAACAAAGATCCTGAAATGTGAGGGAAATGTAGTTTTATATTTATCAATTTGTTTAACTGATGCTTTGCAGAGTCCAGTAGAAATCTTTAGAAGCCTTGAGTAAGAAATGAAAAGTTCCAAAATATGCATTATGTCAACAAGACTTTTTCTTCTAGTCTGTTCGTGTACTTTAATGGCCAAATAAACAGGTATTGGTTGTTCCTCGTTTACTTGATGCTTGATAGTTTGCTTTGTTAATTTGTTTGAAGTATATATGTATGCATATTAAATACAACTGACAAATTGCAAGTAATGGTTGAGAAGGAAGACCATCAATATTGCAAGTACCATATAACCAGTTATTTAAAAGGACGGAAGAAGAGGATCAACAGTTTCTTGCTGACTCTTCAAATCCGCCTTTGACGCTGGAAGTTGACTTTCAAAATGAGAAACCGTAACTTATAAAAATATGAGCATCTTTCCTAATCTCGATCCATATAAATAGCATTTACGGGAACATATGAACAATGACACATGTTACCAATGATAAACACACTGGAAAATATTCGTCACTTAATGAACGACCATATTTGAAGAAAAAAAATCAGCAACGGCAACAATAATAAAAATTAGAGGAAAAATAAATTTAAAACTAAAACTTTAAAATTTCTGAAATTGAAACTTTAAATTGTATTTTGGTAGAGTCATGCTATCTTGACATTAACTTTTCCCTCAAGTTCTTGTGCTTTTGTACCCTTGGGGAACATTTTCGATGATGTGTGCTTAGTCATAAAAATGAGAGGTATCATGACCGGATAATTGGACGGTTCTTTCAATTAGGATCCGGATAACCGGCACCCTACTTTTTTAAAACATTTATTTAATGTATATTTACATTCTTAAACCATTAATGCATTTATGGGGGGAGGGAATTCACTTCCACGAATTTATTCTTAAAAAATATCGATTTGCCAAAAAAAAGCATTTTTGGGTTGTTCTTTTTAAAATTAGTCTCTAAGTGGAGCTTTAAACGATAAAAAATACAATAAACGCCTATGTAATGACATAGCCAATAATTTAAGAAGAAAATAATAATAATAATTACAAAAAAGCGCTATTTTTAGTTTTGGACCAAAAATGGCCGCTAAGAGGGGTTTGGGGGGGATTTCCGATTGGCTCCCCTTCTAAAAATGTTTTTTTATACCTTGTCTACAAACCTACCAAGTTTCATGCTTTTATCACAAAATGCAGTTTCTTTTCCCGTAGCCCCCTTACTATAAGCTGAATCGGTTAAACGTACGAACTAGAATATGAAGTTTTGCAGCATCCACCATATTCACCGGATCTCTCGCCGACCGATTTTCATTTTTTCAAGCATTTAGAGCTGTTTTTAAGGGGCAAACACTATGAAAATGTAGACAGTCTAAAAAACTCGATATCAGAGTTTATTAATTCTAAAGACCAAAATTTTTTTAAGACAGGCATCTACGCTTTAAAATCTCGTTGGGAGAAGTGTATTGAAGCGAATGGAGCATACTTTGATTGAATAAACAGCTTTTGAAGAAAGATATGCAGTTTTATACAATCACTTAAGAATCCGACATTTCATACGCACCAACCTAATATATAGATGTGCACTTTAATGTTGAAAAACTTATGAATGAGTTTTAATGAAACACATAACCCGGCAGAAACCCGGGCAGAGCCGGGTACCCGGCTAGTAAACTGTATTTTAAAAAAAAATCCAGCGTAACTCGTGCTATTTTTTCTGGATTGTGAGCCCTCAAACCTCTCCCCCCCCCTTTCATAGGCAACTAAGCTGTAATTTTAACTGACAAACGAAAATATATGGATATGAGCACCAAAACCAGACTGACAGATGAATACAACATGAAATCCATTAAAAATTTATACGCGTCACGTTGATAAAATAATAATAACGACAGTTTGATACACGAATTACTACTAAAATAGTACCGCTTGACAGATTAGTATTATTGTATTTGATTTAGATATAAAACGAACACATGTAGACAATACTTTTTTTGTTTTCTATATGTTTTGCTTGAGTTTTCAAGGGAAAATTAGGAGCAATATTTGTATGGTTACGAACTCTTTTTTTTTTTTTTTCTCTTGCTGCTACGGTAAGTCGCGGTGTAGACATCGACTTTGTTTTTCAGTAGTACTTACGTTCAACATTCAATGACATTTACATATAGTGGTAGACATATTGTGAACAATATGCAATCTCATTTAGTAATTAAATGGTCTAATAAATCCAAATAGCAAAAAAACACATGGACTCATTGTTATTTTTAACTATTAACTAACGTTGATTATGAACACAAATCACTTTCGGTTTTGATAAAAGACGCAGCAGATCTTTCTTTTCATTTATGACACTGCCTCCTTTTCTACTTCCGTTTTCGTTTTTGCACATCAAGTTTGGGGAACAAGTGGGTAAACTTGCCATCCCCCAGAAGTTGCTGCCCGGGCGGCACTGAAAAAATTCAAAATGTTTATGAATTTTGAAAATTTTTTTGAGTTTATTTATATTGTCTTTGAAGATAAGCCCCCCCCCCCCTTTTTTTATTTGTGGCTTGGTAACAGTGGTTGCTTTCATTTGAGTTCACGCGCTGCAGCGCTTAACAATGGTTAAGTGCGTCAGAATGAAATTATGTATTGTTTGGAATCATGTGTTTCGTACTTTTTTGAACAAGAACTAGTCTTTTTATTTTCATTATTCGAGTCATATTTGATTTGAGTACACACACAAAAAAAACTGGTTTCAACAAGTTTAATTTTTTTTTAAACAAGTTTTCACTACTTCCGATTCAAAAATTTTGCAACCTGTACCTCATATTTTGTCGTTCCTCCAATGAATTCTGTCGGTATTTGTGTAATTGGTAAAGTAGGAATTTACACGAACACTGAAATTTCGTTAATTTACTCGCACAACATATAAAATTAAGTGGGAAAAGAAGTATGCGAAATGAAATACTGGCAAAAATAGGTAAGACTATTACGTGTAATATTGAAACTTACAGATATTACGTTATCGCTTTCATGCCTCAATTCTTCTGTATCTTCAATTCCATTGGCATCTAACCATGCCTGTAAATACGCATCTAACCGCTTTATTTCATAAGTTCGACGATCAGGCGAGGCACTTTCTTCTACATTATTCGTACTCATTGAACTTTTTGAGAAAATGGTCGGACAAGCACCATCTTTTAGTTTTGGAATTCCTCGCAAAATCTTGATATCGCCGTCAGGGCGCGGCAAGATATCGTGCGTGATGATACTACGTTTTTCAAAATGTTTAATGCAAACAACAGAGTTCTTATTAGGTACAAAATTATATCGTCCAATTTTGTCAATCCATTGCAAGGACAGTTCAGGGTGTTTTGGAAAACGAAATACTGTAACGTATCCGGCAGACGAATTATAATTCGATTTGCAGTTCGGCACACAGCATTTTCTGCCTCCCATTGTTCAGGCTTAACTTAACAGTTTGATTCTTTAATTAGACGTTATTTTGCTGCGACACACGTCCCAATGGACTTCAATTTGATATACATGATAACCAAAATGAAATCTCATTATTTCAAGATTTTTTTCTGCACTACACGATAAAGGAGAAACCAGAATCGGAAGCACAACACGAGCACTGCCCTTTACATCATTTCGAATCCGTGAATCGATAGAAGAAAGAGCTCCCGGCTGTGACGTCACAGACAAGCAGCGCCTCTAATGCTTTCAAGTCTGTGTACTTAGAAAATGGCCTTGGATTTTCCACTACGTTTCATCTCTCTCATTTAGTAATTTATTCATTCTTTACTGAAGCTTCAATTCATTTTTACGGATATTTGCAGAATAATGTACTGGAACGTAGAGGTGGGGCCAAAAAAGTGGATGGATGGCACTGGCGGTCCTGAATTAAATATTAAAAAGGGCACGAAGTGCCCCCTCCCCCATCTGAAGCATGTTTAGAAACCAAAAAAGTCAACGTTATGCACCTATTTTGCACCCGAAACCAAAAAAAGTTATCAGCGATTTAATTCAGGGTTGGGGGTAACTTTGCTTAAGTTAGCGCCTCTCGCCTATAAAATTTTAACTTCAGTAATTTTTGCATATTTCACCATTATGCACCGTTTGGTACCCAAGTTTCACGTTTAGCACCCCAAACCAAAAAAAGTTATTAGCGATTGAATTCGCTAATAACTTTTGACCTTCGGGGGGAAGGGGGCTACTTAAGCTTAAGTTAGCACCCTTTACCAGTAAATTTTTAACTACAGTAATTTTCTAACATTTCTCCAAATCAGCAAAGTTTTTCTGTTTTCCGTGTGCTGGAAAAAATGTAAGCGGGATTAATTCTTGCTTTCTTAATAAATATTTTTGTGAAAGTTGCGATTCTGCCTATCATAATTTTGTGAACGGTCTGTTATGTTTGATCGTACTTTTCTGAAGTCCGTTAAAGGACATAAATTTTTATACCAGATTCCCTTAAAACTAATGTAAACTTAGTACCACAGTAAAATATAAAAAAACTTTTTAAATTTAAAGACTATTTCTGTCCGCTCATTCGCACTAAAAAGTATGAAATAAACTAAGTATTCGATATAGTGATTATAGTACTCAGAAATTTCAGTTCATCTTGATGTATTTGTATTAACGTTAACTAGGTGACCCGTGCGGAATTCCGCAAAAAAAAAAAAAAAAAAAAACCCTCTAAACTTAAAATTTAATACGACAATTTTTATTGGCTTCATTTGCACAACATCGCCATCTACTGCCGTCGTTCTGACAACTTTTCAAAGAGATCAAGGACACGTTCACTTTTACAACTACTACAAAAGTGATACCCTATATTAAAATCAAATACCCAAGGCTACTACTAAACTAAATACTAACGTTATCGCAAAACTACCATAGTATTTTGAAACAATAAAAGTTACAATTAAGGTTTACCGAGCTAAGCCTTGGCTTGAAATGTCGCATTTAAAATTGATTTGAACAACAATGGTATAACGATTTTGACAGTTGAGCAAAAAATTTAACTTTTTCAAACTTCAATCGCTTATAAGTCGCTTAAACGTGGATTTTCGAGATTCTCGTTACGCGGCGCTAGCGGAGAAACGTTCTAAAGAACGCATTTTTTTTAATCTTTCGAATGAAATCAAAATGGAGACAATACGACAATTATTTCGCTAGATAGAGTCAATTTTGTGCCCAAAAATTGAAGTTCGAATAAAAAACGAACCGACACTTTTTAGAGGGTGGGTCTAATTTTCGTCAATAGCCCGCGGGATAAGCTTCAAAATCATAAATTTTCTTGCAATTCGATAAAGAAATGAGCGAGTTTCGACCGGGTATAGGATTCGGCTTAGAGAAATAATATATGGAGACTAGATGACCCGTGCGGAATTCCGCAAAAAGTAAAAAAAAAAAAAATGTAAAATCTTGTACGTTTGCACGACATCGCCATCAACTGCCATCGTTCTGACAACTTTTCAAAGAGATCAAAGACACGTTCACTTTTACAACTACTACAAAAGTGATACCCTATATTAAAATCAAATACCCAAGGCTACTACTAAACTAAATACTAACGGTATCGCAAAACTACCATAGTATTTTGAAACAATAAAAGTTACAATTAAGGTTTACCGATTTAAGCCTTGGCTTGAAATGTCGCATTTAAAATTGATTTGAACAACAATGTAACGATTTTAACGTTTGAGCAAAAAATTTAACTTTTTCAAACTTCAATCGCTTATAAGTCGCTTAAACGTGGATTTTCGAGATTTTCGTTACGCGGCGCTAGCGGAGAAACGTTCTAAAGAACGCATTTTTTTTAATCTTTCGAATGAAATCAAAATGGAGACGATACGACAGTTATTTCGCTAGATAGAGTCAATTTTGTGCCCAAAAATTGAATTTCGAATAAAAAACGAACCGACACTTTTTAGAGGGTGGGTCTAATTTTCGTCAATAGCCCGCGGGATAAGCTTCAAAATCATAAATTTTCATGCAATTCGATAAAGAAATGAGCGAGTTTCGACCGGGTATAGGATTCGGATTAGAGAAATAATATATGGAGATGCTAAAGCAGGCAATATAATAAGTAATTCTTTTCTTGATTATAATGCTCAAAAATTCCAGATCATCTTGATATATCACGGGACGCGGGAGCGTCCCGCCCCGCCGAGAAAACCAAATACAAGCCGCCAAGAAATTTCCGTCGCCAATAAAAATGTAAAAGAGCGACTAGGACTGTTTACGCGAGTAACCAAACCGGGGTTTTCACCCCTCTGTATCTCAGCCCCATAAAGATCCTTAGAGTTCATTTTTGGTATACTCAATCTCCAGCGGCTCCTGACGGCACATACTAAAGCAAAACATCCAGGACCCTCAGGGGGAGGGGTGATATATGTTATAAAATCGCTATTTTTCGCACTTTTTAAAAATTGTTTGACAGGGGTCCAGACTAAACGGTAACTCGGATTGAGCTCTGCTTTTGCACCCACATTTATTTTGTCCCAAAGCTCGGCATAGGGGGTTTTTCGACCCCCCACCCCCTCCCCCCTCGTTTTTATTTTCCGTATCTTTTCTCCCAGGGGTCTTTAGTGTTGATTTTTGGTATGAATATTCCCGATGAGACATTGAGGACATTTTCCCAAAATTTACCCCCCGGGGTCATCGCACCCCGGAGTTATTAATGCTTAAAATTGGTCCGATTTCTATCTACTAGCTCTGTTCAACATCTGAGCATTTATGTTTTCATTGTTGGGCCACGAGGAAAGAAAACTCAATGATTTATAATTTCATCTGTTGCCAGTTTCTATTTGTTAACAAATAAAATATTTGTAATTTATTTTATTGCATAAGGCTTTTAAAAGGGATCTTCAATTTAGTTCATTTTAATATGAGATCGACAGTAAGGGTTGGGTTTTTTTTTTAACTTTTAATTTAATCGTAGTATTGTTAGCAACTAGCTTTGTTTTGCGTCGGTTCGGGTGGTACATTGTGATTGATTTCAAATTTATCCTAGACTGAAGAAGATCCTTGAACTTTTGCACCAAATGCATGCTGCCAAGAAAACCACTGATGTCGGACCGCCAAGAAAAATGTTGAAGGGAAAAAAAACATGCAAAGTAAATTTTGAAAAGAAAAAAAACACAGGCAAAGAAATAATATTAATGCAAAAATATGTGATATCTCCCCAAAAACAACAGTGTTGTAAAAAATTCCCCCGCCAAGAAAACCTTAAATACTCAGCCTTAAAAAGTTATGATATCGAGTTTTCCCGCCAAGTTTGTGCCAAACTACAACTAACCTGTATGTATAGTTCTTTTAAATTGTTTTCAGTCCTGCCAGGCGGGAAGTTTTTACTCATTAAGCAACCACCTCACAAGACAAAGCTTCCCGCCTGGCAAAACTGAAAACAATTTAAAAGAACTATCTACTTATATTAAAAACTGAGTATCTTTCTAACTATCTTTCTAACTATCTTTCTTTCTAACTATCTTTCTTTCTAACTATCTTTCTTTCTAACTATCTTTCTTTCTAACTATCTTTCTTTCTAACTATCTTTCTATGTCACGCTTCTTTCTCCTGAACGCCAATGAACTGAAAGTCGAGCCAGGTACCGATAGATAGGTAATTTTTCAAGCTTCATTAGTTTCAATTCATATAATTATACGATTTTAATTAGCGAAGATATCAATTAATAAGTGGTCAAATTTAAAGCGATTAAGCCTAATCTACTTATATTAAAAACTGAGTATCTTTCTAACTATCTTTCTTTCTAACTATCTTTCTTTCTAACTATCTTTCTTTCTAACTATCTTTCTTTCTAACTATCTTTCTATGTCACGCTTCTTTCTCCTGAACGCCAATGAACTGAAAGTCGAACCAGGTACCGATAGATAGGTAATTTTTCAAGCTTCATTAGTTTCAATCTATATAATTATACGATTTTAATTAGCGAAGATATCAATTAATAAGTAGTCAAGTTTAAAGCGATTAAGCCTAATAAATGATTAAATATGAAATCCATTCTTGCAAACCGTCGTTGCCATGAAACAGCAATAAAAATGATAATGAGAATTTTGAATGAAGGCTTAACTAAATCAAACACGGAACTCATAAGCGGGCCACTTACGTAGAATTTTTATCGCTAGCTACTGGTAATATTTTGAAACATTTATTTGTTGAAGAGCCATCTACTTATATTAAAAACTGAGTATCTATGTCTGCTTTTTTCCTTTGAGCGAGCTGAACTTACTGAAACTTTCCTCACCATCTTGAAGGCGCGAAGCATCTCAATAATTCGAATGATTTTTTTATATAGGAAAAAAGTAAAGGCGTGAAGCGCCTGTAAGCGAGCCGCCTTGGCGGGGAGTAGTTTCTTGAAATTTTCCTCACTACTTTCAGGGCACGAAGTGCCCGTTCAACGCCGGGCCACGTGCGTGGTATGTCTTGAAATCGAATGAACATTAAATTGTATCAAATAATATAACTTCAGAATGAGGTAAAAGTTAGAGAAGGGGGACGTTATGCATCAACATGCCGCAGGAAGCTAATCTAGCTGCCCTGGCAGCTAGTAAATGATTAAATATGAAAGCCATTGTTGCATTGCAAAACGTGGTTGCCATGAAACAGTAATAAAAATGATAATGCGAATTTGGAATGAAGGCTTAACTAAATCAAACACGAAACTCATAAGCGGGCGACTTACATAATATTTTTATCGCTAGCTACTTGTAATATTTTGAAACATTCATTTGTTGAAGAGCCATCTACTTATATTAAAAACTGAATATCTATGTCTGCTTTTTTCCTTTGAGCGAGCTGAACTTACTGAAACTTTCCTCACCATCTTGAAGACGCGAAGCATCTCAATAATTCGAATGATTTTTTTTATGTAGGAAAAAAATTAAAGGCGTGAAGCGCCTGTAAGCGAGCCGCCTTGGCGGGGAGTAGTTTCTTTAAATTTTTTTCTCACTACTTTCAGGGCACGAAGTGCCCGTGCAACGCCGGGCCACGTGCGTGGTATGTCTTGAAATCGAATGAACATTAAATTATATCAAATAATATAACTTCAGAATGAGGTAAAAGTTAGAGAGGGGAGACGTAATGCATCAACATGCCGCAGGAAGCTAATCTAGCTGCCCTGGCAGCTAGTACATACAGGTTAGTTGTAGTTTGGCACAAACTTGGCGGGAAAACTCGATATCATAACTTTTTAAGGCTGAGTATTTAAGGTTTTCTTGGCGGGGGATTTTTTTACAACACTGTTGTTTTTGGGGAGATTTATATTTACATTAATGCTAAAGCAGCCAATAAAGTTTAAATTAAAAATTTGATTTAAGAAATAGGCGGTATAGTAAAAGCTATTCGTAATAAACAGTATACCGCCTATTTCTTAAATCAAACTTTTAATTTAAATTTTACTGGCTGCTTTAGCATTAACGTAAATATAAATATATCAAGATGAGGTGGAATTTTTGAGCATTATAATCAAGAAAAGAATTACTTATTATATTGCCTGCTTTAGCATTAACGTTAATATAAATACATAAAGATGAACTGAAATTTCTGAGCACTATAATCACTATATCGAATACTTAGTTTATTTCATACTTTTTAGTGCGAATGAGCAGACAGAAATAGTCTTTAAATTTAAAAATTTTTTTTTTATATTTTATTTCAAAGTTTTTTCGTTTTAAAATTTATTTAGAATTGCGTGAAGACAAACGCCGTTAAACATAATTCATTGAGAAAATAACGGTTGGGCCCCTTTTCTCGCCAAACACGGATTTCGGTTTTGTCGCCATAGGGCCGAATTCAAGTGAAACACCATTGCAATCGCTTCAAGGCGATCGCAAATTGCAATCGCTACCGGAAGTCGAATTACATTAGAATTGCATCTCGTAGCGATTGCAACGTATCCAAATTTGGGAATTTGCGATTGCATTGGTGAGTTGCGATCGTCCGTGTTTCACTTGAATTCCTGTCATAGAAACGCCATTTTTGCGTAATGTCTCTTGAAGCTTTCAATTACGCGAGACAACAAGAAAAACGCGCCAGTTGGCGACTTTTTGAAAATGCGCCAAGCAGGGACCCAAAGCGCATTTTCACCAAAATAACCAACGCCGTTAAAAATGTTATTCACGAACACTTTATTTTTTATTCATGAGAATATTTCGTTTCCAATTTTGTTAATTTATCAACTTACTTTGAGTCAAACGCCATTAAGCGTAATGTTCAATTTGAAGAACTACCAATGCATTTTCTACATCCCTTAGCCTTTTTTAATAAGTCACTTAAGCAAATTTTTGAACTTGACTAATATGTTGATTGTTAGCTAATCTCATTCGTTTCATTTCTTCTTTTGCTTTAATATTGCAAAGTTTATCTCCAACAATTTCAGTCGGATTTAAAGCTTCCAGTCGTAGTCCTGCCAATGATTGTACTCGACTCAAAACCACGTAAGCCAATCCGCTCGCTTCACTATAAAGCGGAAGTGCGTTAAAGCTCACGCGGCTGGATTTAACTCTGCAACCGGAAGCGAAACGTGAAAACCATGACAGAAGCAAGTACAGAAAAAGTCTTTAATAATTAATAATAATAAAAACCAGAGTCACATATCATAATCACTACTTTGCAGGAGAGCATAAAACGGGAGTGCTAAATACAAACTTGGGACCTCGCCAGTAGTGGAATTTCCAGGGAGTCATAATCCCTCCCGAACACGAAGCAACAATATTCTGTGAATGACCACACATGCAAGGGCGTTTTTTGACCTTAATTATAGAAAATTTTCAGATGATCCCCCCCCCCCCCCAATAAAAAATTTCCCTCTACACCACTACTCTAGCCAATACTACGCTTGATACATCAAGCTACAATTTTCCACGGTTGTGGAATTTAACCAGCAAAATCCGTAAACTCTTGTCGCCGTTTAAACTTACGCCTGTAAAACATAGTACACTATTTCAACTGAGACTTTGTCACGAGAATGCGCAAATTTTGTGTCGCGTCTACGATACATTTCTGATGCAAACGGCTGCGGTATAATTATTGCTATTCAGCTTTTCGGCTGCTAGCGCCCTCTAGTATTGATATCTTGAACTATTTGAACGAAATGTATCATTTAAAATTATTGGTTTTCTAAAAATGTCACCCTCCCTTGTCGCTCATTTAATGGACACACTGCACACAGGTCCTTAATTTCGAATTTTTTAAGGGGGCGGGATGGCATCATGTCAAAAAACACGCCTTCTTACTAAAGCTGGCCCCCCACCCCAAAATCCCGGGTTTGACTGCATGTACCTTAATAAAATGATTCCTAGTGCCGTAAAAAAATGACAACTAGGAGTTGTTCTACTTAAATGATATCGAAAAGGAGACGTTCCGTTTCAATGTCGAGAAAAGGCATTAATACAAACCGCATGAAAACGGATCTGTATCTGCATTCAGATTCCCCCTTCCCTCTTCCAAAATTCCTACTATACATCTCACAAACATAATTTTTAGCGAACGCGTCTAGCTAAAAGTTGGCACACAGCCAAGGTCACGAAAAGTACTTTCGCTTGCACCACGTGCGTTATCCCAGGCGCACTAATCGTCGGCTTCAGCATCGGATATGCGATCATGGGCGCCAGCAGAATCATACGTGAAGGGTTACACCGAACTCAAACAATAAGCAAAATAAATTATTTTTCCTAAAAAAATGGCAAAATATTTCTTTCACAGAAAAAATTAAAAATATTAAACTTTTTTTTGCGAAAAACTTTAGCAAAAAAAAAAGCTAAAAAAAAAAAGAATTAAAAAGCTTTTTTTAATAAAAAAAAAATATATAAAATGAAATTTTTTTTCGTAAAAATTAAAAAACAGGGAGGGCGGTGCAAGTTCATATACCATATATTTAATTTCAATGAAAGACACAAATAAAGAAAATTTGCTCCTCGCTCTGCAGAAAGTGTCGCCTTTGGCAAGCAAGGGCAATATTGCTTTTTTCGCAGAAAAATAAATTAAATATGTTTTCCGATGAAAAAAATTTTTTTGCTACTTTTTTGTGAAGCTTTTTTTGCTTACTATTTTATCAAATTACATTTTTTTTGCGAATTTGTTTCGGAAAAAAATTTAGTCGCTAGTTTTTTAGTAACATTTGTTTTTCAGTTTGGGTATACCCCTACATATGATTCAGCCAGTGTCCATACCAGACAGGCCTGTTATTTAAAATTTTTCCAGGAGCAGGGGCGGGGCAAAAGGCGCAAACCCAACACAAATTTCACTGGAAAACAATAAAAACCACTCCCATTAAAATATAAATACATTGTTTTCCCTAAGCTAGGGTTGGGATCAATGAACCCCCTTGGTCCAGGCTTGCTCACTCCTAAATCTAGCAATGGCTTAAAATCAATTCACTTTGTGCAGACAAGGCTTCACTAGATAGCGTTTTATACAGGCTGCTTCATTACTCAAAACATCAATGGTAAAGATTTGCCTGCTAGAGAGCGCTGAACAAGGACCATCCAAATGTTTGTTTACATTTATTAGCATGTTGTTTCTGCTGTAAAAAGCTATGTTTATCCTATCTTTAAGGGTAAAAAAATATTGATAGTTAACTGAAGTGGAATACAGATTGAATTGATGCCGAAGGCCTTATTAGTACTGCTTTTTAGGGGAAATAAATTCCCTTTTCAGGTAAAGTTGGTTACAACTCATGATTCAGTCATAAGACATTCATTCATTGTTTACTTACTTCGAATTAGCAACATTTTGCAATGGCGTTCATTTTGACATCTCTGCATTAATAAAATATACGCTTAAATTCGCAGCCGATAAATAAAAATGTAGCAATGAAACAATATTGTTCTATTTACTATTTTGCTTCATTATTGTTGCTCACACGATCTTAATTGCTACGCAAAAGCTCAGATGTTCATTTTGATAGCGTTGACCCATATCAGAGCAATAAATGGCAAATCTATTCGTAGAGACATTTCATTTTGCTGCCTCAGAATGAAATGTACAGTAATGAAGGGATGGTGTTCAACGGAAAGACGATTGACAACAAAACATATTACAGTCGAACCTCCATATATCGAAGTAGCAAATTGTCGGAAAAAAATTCGATATATAGAAATTTCGATATATAGAAAGGACCTCAGTTTTTTGAAAATTACTCCGGAAACATTGAAATTAAAGCAAAATTTCACACATGAAACTCCATTACTAATATATACGCTAATCATATTTGATGAAAGTTAAGAATTAAAAATGAACTAATATGAAAAATTTAATGAATATTATATTAATTTCATACCACTATCTACGTCCTTTAACAAATCCACTTTATCTGCAACCCTAAGGCATTTTCTTTTTGACATTGTAAATCGAGAGGGAAAACAAAATCAAATTGAATTGGCACAGCACTAGTTAAAACAATTTTCGCTGAAACTAATCATGGAGAGAGGGGAATCACCACCAAACAAAAGGGGTAGATAGAAACTGGTTTTGCTACAGGACAGGTTGCATCCAAAATTCGAAAACGACTAGGGAGGGGATAATCCGGGAATTCCAGAATGGACAAACAACGTGTTTGTCCACTCCAGGGGTCCACACTTTATCTACAGCTGACAGTGGGGTTTGCAGTGACCTTTTCTGACCTTCCCTTTTCTCCTGACTTTCATCTTTCGTGAGGTAAAATGTCTAAAAGCGGAATAAAATCTCCAATTACGCTGCCAAAAAAATTCGATATATGGAGATTTTTTCGATATATAGAAACAGTTTTTCTATGTAATGAACATGTGAATTTGCTAGAAGTTCGATATATGGAAAATTTCGATGTATGGAAGTTCGATATATGGAGGTTCGACTGTAATTTCTTTAGTAACAACGAAATGAGCATATATAATGGTTTGGTACGTACGAAAAAAATAAACAAAACTACAATATTACGACGACCAACTGTAAAATTGTATTTTCATTTACACAACATTAAAAGGTAATGTTCTTTTTATGTTAAATTTCACACATTGATAATATTTCGATAATTGGGAATCTGCTGTGGTTGCCAAATTTTTGGCGAAAATTACTTTATTTTGTTGCTCTTTAGTTTATGTTTGCAAAGGAAGTATTTCCCTCGCTCATAAATTGGACACAAAGATTTACTGCCAATAGTGAAAGATAACCAGACTTCCAATTACCGAAATCTTCCCTTTTCTGTTTCTAATTTCACATACGTTTAATACTTGAAAGTAAAATAATGGGCCAACTGAAAAAAAGCTGCGAAATAATGTGAGAATTCTTATTAAAAAACTCGCCAAATCAACTTCAAAAGCTCCATTAGCATGTAACATAATAAGTTTAATAAATATATCAAGCCATTATTATCATTGAAATTTAAATTAAAATGCAAAATAAGAGAAAAGAAGCAACCATGAAGACGATGCAAGCTTAAAATTTTAATCTTCGCTTAGGTGGTAAGAAAATACATCGCCAAGTTAAAAAACGTACCTACACTGCTCGACATTGAAAATGCAACACCAAGAAGGAGTGGTCAGAAATTGATGAAATTTGGTAAGAAGACAGAGACAGCATGGAATAATAAGTGATATTTATTTTAAAATAAATAAGCAAACTTTAGAGCGAGGACGGCGTCGGCTCAGTAAGAAGTAGGACCACTGCGGACAGCAATGCACGAAGAAACACGTCTAGGCATGGAGTCAATAAGCCTGCAGATGGTGTCCTGAGGGATGGCACTCCATTCCCTTTCAACCATTTGCCACAGTTCGTCCTCTGAACGAGGCAGTGGCAGGTTCTGCAATTGGCGTCCAATCACCTCCCACACATGTGGTGACAAGTCGGGAGAGTATGGTGGCCAGGAAAGCATCTGTACACCTCGTAGAGCATGTTGGCTGATTCGAGCACTGTGAGGCCGGGCATTATCCTGTTGAAAAATTGCATTTGGCTTGGCAGACCCTGAAGGTAGGGGATTGCCACCGGCCGCAGTACATTATCTACATATCGTTGGACCGTCATAGTGCCCTGAATACGAACTAGAGGTGATACGGAATTGCATGCAATAGCGCCCCAAACCATTATGCCACGTTGTCGCGCTGTAGGGCGTTCCACAGTTACTGCCGGATTCGATCTTTCTCCACGTCGATGCCACACACGTATGCGATGACTATGGCTGGACAAACAGAAGCGGGACTCATCTGAGAACACTACGGTTTGCCATTCTGCCATCCACGTCGCTCTGGTCCGACACCATTCCAAACGTTGGAGTCTGTGCTGTGAGGTCAATGGCAGTCTTCTTAGCGGGCGCCGTGATTGCAGGCCACGTGCAACCAGTCGACGGGAAATGGTTCTGGTCGACACAGGAACATCCAGGGAACCTTGCACGTGCTGCAGAATCGACGTACAAGTGACTTGCGGGTCCGCGACAGCTTGTCGGTGAATCCGTCGATCCAAGCGGTCTGACCAGTAGCGTACATAGACTAAGGTGCGCCCCAGCAAGATTTGTAAGTACGCCCCCCACCCCCTATTAAAATGTAAAAAATATTTCCCCCGTGTAACCTTTAGTGCTATTTTTCTGGATCGGGCGCCCCAAACCTCTTGCGCCCTCCCGCGCCGCGGGGGCGCTATGTACGCCACTGGGTCTGACGTCACTCTGGCTGCACCTGCACCCCTCAATGTGGCTACATTTCCTCTTTCCAACCGTCTCCGACACAGCCGATGTACAGTGCTTGCATCCATGTGGGTATCAGCTGCAATTTGACGTATGGACCAACCCCCCCTTCTAAGTCCGATCACCATACCCCTTGTAAAGTCGTCTTGCTGGAAGTGTCTTCGTTGAGGACGGCGTGGCATTTCCTCCTATCACACGTATCCTTCGAGACAAAAACCAAATTTCTCCGAGTCTGGCAGAAAAACCAACATGAACATAGCCCACTTTTCAACTTCATTCTCTTATAGCTTACTTCACGTGCGTCGGAGAGCTGCGCATTTCATATCATTTGCATAACTCAGTGACGTGCGTCTACGGTAAAATTTGCATGAATTTCTGACCACTCCTTCTTGGTGTTGCATTTTCAATGTCGAGCAGTGGATCCCTAATTTTGGAATTTTATTCTGTAATACCCGGCAAAAGCTGTGCATGCGTAAGTACAATACACATGTAAAATATTATCAAGTTTGAGCAACTCCTTTAGGGTCCTACCAGGGCTTGAATTTCTCTAAAAACACGAAAAAATGTCAATTTTCTAAAATTTTTTGTAAAATATAAATAATGACCACTTTTGTTCTAATACCATTAAAATTTTTCCTTTTAACACTCTTTTCGTGCATCTTCAAAATTATTTACAATCTATTCAGTATTAAGTTCGTACATAAACCGTAAAGTTCCGTGAAATTAACCAAAAATTGACTTTTTTTACCATTTTTTTGCACATAGCAACAATTCTTCTTTTGTAATCCAGATACTATTTTTTTGCAATGAATGGGCAAAATACAGCTTTTAGTTGTAAATGCAATTATATTTCGTTACATTAACAGCCCAGAACGCACCACAAGGAGGTAGCTGCGTTTCGGGTGTCATTCTGCGTTTCCCATCCACCCAGCCACGTTGTTTACATATATTTTCAACACATTTATACAGATGCAATTTCTCTCTGGTGTTAAACAGGTTTCTTCTCTTGAATCAAAGTTTGAAGTTAGACTTATGACTCAGTTTTGACATTGATGATTGCGAGCATAGTTTTTCTTTTAAATTCTTATCTTGTCTTTTCCTTCAATAGCAATCTACCGTTTCATTAACCAATTTTAAACCCTTAAAACAGTCGGAGTGTAGAAGAGGTATACTTATTGAATCACTGATAAAGTGCAACTTGTTTTTGAAAAGTGAACCTATTAACGTTGTAAGAACTCTGTGGAAGATATCGAAGCTTTAAAAACGGATTTAAAAAACGAGTAAAAATACTGATGGACATTGTCAATGTAATACAGAAAGAAAAAAGTGATCTTGATCTCACTATCAAAAATCGGAGACCTTTCAGTCATCAGCGTTCGTAAATGCGAGCTAACAGAGTTATGAATCTGTTAATTTTCAAGATGAATTTCTAATGAAATGAAGATACTCGTCAGTTATATCTTTAAATAATATAATGGGGCAAGAAATTAGAAAGTTAAAAAAAAGAAAGAAAATTTCCGTGAAACATGGAATTGTATGTATAATGAAAGTTATGCAATCTAAAATTCATTCTATTGATGATCTTCTCTTCTTTGTGGATCCGCCGAAGAAATGCCTGCTTTGTTAATTTTGAGAACTTGTAATTGGCCATGGTAGTGAACGATAGTCAAACTGTAAAGGAGTTGGGTTACGGAAAGGCATACAACATCAAAAAACACTTTGATAACTAAATGAAAACTTTAATGACCAATATTAAGTTTTGAAAGTTCAAACTATGAGATTTTTTTAATTGACATCATAAATGGGAGGAAAGTAAAAACGCTTTGACCAGTCAATTTATTCTTATAGTTTTAAACTTGTATAGTTTTAATTTTTAATATGATTACAGCTCCATGTTTCACGGAAATGTTCTTTATTTTTTAAAAATTTCTAATTTCTTGAACTATACAGAAGCGTATTTTTTAATAATATAACTGACGAGTATCTTTATCTCATTAGAAACTCAGCTTTAAAATCAACTGCTTCATAACTCTGTTAGCTCGAATTAATGAAAGCTAATGACTGAAAGGTCTCCCATTTTTGATAGTGAGATCAGGTCACTTTTTTATTTCTGTATTACATTGACAATGTCCATCAAGTACTTTTGTCCGTTTTTAAAGCTTTCGTATCTTCCACCGAGTTCATGCAACGTTAATAAGACAACTTTTCAAAAACAAGTTGTACTTTATCAGTGATTCAATAAGTATACCTCTTCTACACTCCGACTGTTTTAAGGGTTCAGAACTGGTTAGTGAGACGGCAGATTGTTTTTAAGAAAGAGACAAGATATGAATTTAAATGAAAAACTTTATGCTCGCAATCGTCAATGTAAAAACTGAGTCATGAGTCAAGTTTCAAACTTTGCTTCAAAAGGAGAAACCTATTTAACATCAGATAGTAATTGCATCCGTATAAATGTGTTGAAAATATGTAAACAACGTGACTGGGTGGATGGGAAAGGCAGAATGACACCCGAAATGCAGCTACCTCCTTGTAGTGCATTCTGGGCTGTTAATGTAACGAAATATAATTGCATTTACAACTAAAAGCTGCATTTTCCCCATTCATTGCAAAAAAATAGTATCTGGATTACAAAAGAGGAATTGTCGCTATGTGCAAAAAATGGTAAAAAGTCAATTTTTGGTTAATTTCACGGAACTTTACGGTTTATGTGCGAACTTAATACTGAATAGAATGTAAATAATTTTGAAGATACATGAAAAGAGTGTTAAAAGGAAGCATTTTAATTGTATTAGAACAAAAATGGTGATTATTTATATTTTCCAAAAAATTTTAGAAAATTGACATTTTTTCGTGTTTTTAGAGAAATTCAAGCCCTGGTAGGACCCTAAAGGAGTTGTTCAAACTTGATAATATTTTACATGTGTATTGTACTTACACATGCACAGCTTTTGCCAGGTATTACAGAATAAAATTCCAAAATTTTTGTTTTTCGCTCCACCCCAGTGTATAACTGACACGTACGTACATACTACCAAAGATCTCGGTTATTGAAATATTCTCAAAAGCTTTACGGACAACAAATTCTCTTGATGTGCTTTTCAAGATATTAGTGCCATAGTCATTCCAAAATGTCCATTAAAATGTAAAAAAATCGCCAAATAAATTAATTTGACCATCTAAACTCATCAAAAGTTTTGATGGAACTATCGTTCCTAAATCGCCATTTATCGCTCTGCAGTGCCAGTGTCGTTTCATAGTTAATTAATAATTAGAATCAATTAAAATGAAAAATAATTCGCTAACTAATTAAAAAAGCCGTTAAATGCAGAATAAACCAACAAATCGAACGAGCTATTAAATAATGTTAAAATATACTAAAATAGAATTGAATGCCAAATTGTAAAATGGTCGCCAACAAATTAACTTTTAATTTTGTCTTTTATTATCTGATTTGTTATTAATGTTAGTTGCCATAAAATTCGACAGATGTCGCTGGACAAGGACTACCGTTTTTATCCCAAGGATTTTGATCAAATGAAGCAGCCTGTATAAAACGCTATCTAGTGAAGCCTTGGTGCAGAAGATGAATAAAAGCAAAAAAACAATGTTTTAAAAGCACAAGTAGGAAAACTTTTTTAAAAGACCCATACATGTGTTTTCGAACTCCCTAGCCTCTTTCTGCAGTGCAAGCAAGAAAGGGAAATAACTGCATTCTGAGAGTTTAATTATAAAAAGAGCAAAAGTTAGGCCAATCAGGTGTCAGATGCTTTCTCTGAAGCAAAGATTATTTGCAGATATTCAACTGTGGGCGAGTTGGATTTCTTAGAGGCTTTTTATGTTCATAATAATTGAAGTGATATTTGTAACGAATCTGACACTTGATGGCCTAACTTATGCTCTTTTTATATTTAAACTCTACTAATGCATTGTTCTTTCTATTTCTTACTTGGCACTGACGAAGGGGGGTAGGGCTCTCTAAACATGTATGCCTCTTTTAAAAAATTTACCTACTTGTGCTTTTAAAACGTTGTTTTTTGCTTTTATTAGCAATGGCTTGTTTGAAATAGCAAAATACAGCTTCTGCATTAGTTACGGTACCAAACCAAAAGTGCAGTGTATGAGAGGTTTAGGGAGGGGGGTTAAAACCAACCACATAGGCAAAGTTGAAGAGAGCAACGTCGGGCCCCTTGTCAGTTTGGTCTCCAGCCCCCCCCACCCCCATAAATCTTATAAAAAAACTCCTGACTTTGAATCCAAGCCCGGTCCCCTATGAGGGCCCAGCCTCAAAAGTCTGTTTAGGCTGACATGGCCTGTCGTTGGCACAGCCTGTAGGTTTTTTAAAGACATATGTTTGCCAATCCTGGTGTGATAATTTGCTAACATACAAAAATACTGTTGTGAGTTGGATGTTTCTTTCTTTGCTCATAAAAGTTTTGAAATGCAACTTTGGAGCATCATCCAAAATGTGTACTACTCACTTTTAAACAGGTAAGAATTATTATTTATTTACAGGGTGGCGTTAGAACTGGTAGATCAGAGTTGAATTAATCAGAAGTCAGGATTATTCGTAAAAATAGGAAAAATTCAGAGCAAAATGATTAAATGAAGTTAGGAAAAAAAAATTTTTGTCCCACAAAATTTTCTAATTATATTCGAAAAGTATGGATGCACTGGATATGCTTTTGCTATCTTGCATCCCGCAGATTATTAACCAGGAGTAGTCTGCATAAGGTTACTGTGAGAATGATAAACCAAGTCTATCTAAATGAGGGTTGAAAGTAAAAAGTTGCTATGCATGTTTTGCTTAATCAGACCCAGATAGATAAACACGTGAGCATGGTTCACAGAGAATTTGAAGTTTTCAGACAATTTTTATATTTTTTAAACCATTTTCTGTAGTAAACTGTAAATAACACCGATAAAGGAGTAAATATAATTGAACACACACGATAGTTGAATCGTGGTATTGTACTAGAAATATAATTTTACAGCTTTACATTTAGCAGTGGCATAAGAGTCGGGAGAAGTACAGCAGTGTTTTGGAGGTTTGGATTTTTTTTATTACTATTTTTTGAGGTATACCTTACCAAAAAACTATGATGAATAATTTAATTTACAGTAAATAAATTTATTTGTTTGCAAACCTTATCATAACATGTAGCATATGAAAGTGTACACAGGCAAATACAAACAATTATTTCATACAAGGCGTAAAACTGAATCTTATATACAGGGTGTCCACTCCTATCGTGGCCCAATAGCTAATTTCTAAACCGTTAGAGATAAACATATAGTTTATTTAGGAAAAAATCTCCAAATTACGAAAGGAATTTTGGGTCTATTCAATGTTTTTCAAAAAATCAAATTTTGAAAGAGTTACGAAATTTAAATTTTTATACAGCCCCCAGTCCTATCAATCATATTTAGTAAAAACATTCTTGACACTGTAACGTTTAAAACTAAAAAAAAATCACTCTTCTACCACAAAAATTGACCGAGTTATGACGTTTTGAAAATCAAGATTTTGAAGGATTTCGCATGACGGTCCTTAAGCGATCTCTCGATCACGTCATGAAACAATGCAAAATCTTGATTTTCAAAACGTCATAACTCGGTCAATTTTTGTGGTAGAAGAGTGATTTTTTTTTAGTTTTAAACGTTATAGTGTCAAGAATGTTTTACTAAATATGATTGATAGGACTGGGGGCTGTATAAAAATTTAAATTTCGTAACTCTTTCAAAATTTGATTTTTTGAAAAACATTGAATAGACCCAAAATTCCTTTCGAAATTTGGAGATTTTTTCCTAAATAAACTATATGCGTATCTCTAACGGTTTAGAAATTAGCTATTGGTCCACGATTGGAGTGGACACCCTGTATATATAAAATGAATGTTGGTAAATGTGTATGTGTGTCCCTAAGATCTCAGAAACTACCCGGGAGATTTGGCTGAAATTTTCACCGTTTGTTCCTTTTGGTACTGGGAAGGTTTAGAGACCAGTTTCAACAAAATCCGATGGGTAGTTATTTTTTTATTTCAATTTTAGACCTGATTCTGTCTTTGTAATTTCAATTTAAAACTCCATTTTCGAAGGCTTTCATCAATCCAATCGAGTATTTAGTGTATCAACTCAACTCTCTGGCAGATAGTTGGAATTGCTTGCTACCGTAAATTTGGCGATCTTTTAAATCGCGCCAAGAGCCCTCAATAATGGAAGTTTTCCCAATAACTATCTCAAGTATAAAGGATAAAAAAGGTATTTGATTAACAGATTAATCTTTTTTTAAAACAAATGAGATTCAGTTTCATATTTCGGAACTCCTTTAGATTTGTAGAGGCTTAGATGTCATGCATTATTTTCCAGACGAACACTATTTTGTTCTTTATACCTATTGCTGTTTTCAATCAAAGTATGTTACTATATTTTCTCGCCAAACATCCAATCAATAGTTCGTTTTCATGTCCATACTATTTGCTATGATATACCGCAATGTTGGAAATTATTTTAACGCCTTACGGAATGGTGTACATTTAGCGCCAAATATAATATTCAAATTGATTTCAGATTGCCAAAAAGTAATCAGCTTCATAGAGAATACCTCAACATTTGGCGACAATTTCTCTTTCACAAAAGTGATAATACGTAAGTTTCTTTATTTATGGAAGGGATAGGGGTTCAGAATTATCCAAGGTATCCCAAATTAGCTACCAAATTGGCGACTTTTTAAATAGCGCCAAGAACCTTCAATAATTGAAATTTTCCAAGGCGCGTTGCTACGCAACTATTTTTGTTTTCGAGAGTAGAAAAAATTATTTGTGTATGATAAATACCTGATTAAATATGTTTCCTTCTCAGACAAACATATTATTGCATGACAGTACTCAAATGCTACCATATTTTTTAAGGTGTTTGCTTTTTCATGTCCGTAATATTTGTCATTAACCACAATGTTAAAAATTATTAACGACGTACGGAATGGTGGGTATTGAGCACCAAATAGGTCATTAAAATTGTTTTCAGCCTTGCGAATAATATATTCATGCTTGCTCAAATTGTGCCACAGGTACAAAATTTATGGAACGCATTTCTTCGCATTAGATATGTTACTTAATTTTCAAACGGTTGTGCTTATGGACGAGTATTTCCCGATAGCTTATGCCATCAAATTACTAAAGTACAACCATTCCTCCATGCTTTTTTTCTTATTCAAAAGCCCAGAAGCAGAAACTTTCTAGCCAGTCTGCGACACTGATTTGGTCAGTTGGAAATAATCTGCAGCATTTTTGTTAGTTTTATTTTAAGTTTTCATTTAATACGCAAACATTTTACAGGGTGCGTACTCCTTTTTACTTCCTTTTACGTAGTAAAGGAAGTATTGTGATCGCGAAAAAAAAATCACTCAAATTTGAGTCTAAATTTTCTTTTTGCTCACCCCCGAATTAATGTTCAGTAGTTTTTTCGACCCGTCAGCACGTGCATATGTACCTACCAACATATAAGCAGCCGAAAAATTCTTTTCAACCACCCCCGAGTTAATTACGACGAGTTTTCTCATGACGTCTGTATGTACGTATGTGCGGATGTATGTGCGTATGTGGCCCGCATAACTCAAAAACTATATACCGTAGAAACTTCTAGCTTGGTATGTAGGCTCTGAGGATGGTCTAGTTGTGCACCTCCCCTTGTGGTTGCATTTGAATGTTCCCAAGGGGGTGTTTTACCCCTTTTTTGGGGTAAATCAGTGTTAATTTCAATGCAGACTCAAGTGATATGAATTGGCGCGACCACTTGGCGGTATGTCGCCAAGCTTTTGGTCGCCAAGTGTTTGGCGACATATCGCCAAGTTGGCGACAAATTTGGCGATTTTTTTTTTTTGAATTTGGGTTCAATTTGGCGCAATTGGCGATATTTTGCGAAAAATTCACTGAATGATATTAAAATCAGCAATATTTAGAAAATTAACCATTGTAAAATATTTTTTGCATTGCTTCGTGGCAGATTAGGGGAGTAAATATTTGAATTGTTACCTTGCTCACTCCAAGCACTTTTTTAACACTTAAGGCAACTACTAAGAAATTTACACGTAATACCAGATTTTTTAAAATTAAAATTGAGGAGTATTTAAGGACTTTTTAACACATTTGCTGCTGATACGTTGCTGTTTGGCAAAATCTCTCAAAAAACATCTGTTAAACAATACTGATTGAAGTGGAGAAATTTCACCTCCTTAACATCAAGCACTTTTGAAGAGTGAAATTTTTTTTATGACACAACCATAAATATTTAAATAATTTATTTAGAAAATTCGATTGATTACTTACATACAACACCAAATTGTGTTCAATGAATTGTAAATATATATTTTTAATTGCATATTACATTAATATGTAAACTATAGGAAGTCACTACACTAAACTTAATTAGAATGTATTTCTGTCCTCCGATACGGTAAAAACTATTGTTTTCAATTGTTAGGTTCATTTGTGTATGAACTTTATTAAACATAAAATCTAATTCAAGTATTAAAAAAAATATTTACTTTGAAAACAAATGAAATAATTATGTGGATAGTTTTTTAAAATTCAGTACTTTCCTGTGATATGTAACTGCAGTTTAAAAAATGAATTAATTATTGAAATAAAAAGTAAAATAAATCATTTTGAAATAGTATTAGTTAAAGCAACTTCCACCTTTCAAAATATATCAAATAATTACAGGATGTAATAGGATTGAAGTTTCAAACAGGCCGTACGATTTTTGGGGAAGCACAGGCTTGATGTTTCAAAACAAATATGGTTTTAGATATATGTGATGGAGAATCGGAAAATTTAAAGTACGCAATATTTATATTAAAATCGCAAAGAACATTCGTGTGATTTTAATATCACAAGATCAAACTATTGTTGTCATGAATTTGCGTAATTTTTTCGATAGTGAGAGGGGTTTCTTTTTTTTTCTATTTTTTAGTATGAACTTATTTTATTTTTAAAAGAAGTTATTTTAACTTTAAAAGTTGAATTATCTTTTAAATTAAAACTGCAAGAGAAAAAGCAAAAAATTTGGCCGCGAAAAATCAGGAAAAAATGAAACTAAAGAAAAGGCGGATATCCATCGGCATGCTTGATGCAGTCTTTAAAAACAGCCATCATAATAGGAAAAAAGAAAGATCACCCACCCCCAAATGGGAAAAGAGTAATTTTCCTTAATTAACTCTTTTAGTGACCACTACAACTCAAACAAATGTTATTTTTGAAAGCACAAATAGTTAACCTAACAGCGAATCCACGATTCTTTACATTCACTACAAGCAAGGAGCCCCCCCCCCCCCCAACATAAATGTTTGCTGCAGGAGTGGAAGAATCGCAAGTAAATCAATCACAAAATATCTTTCCATTATTTTTCGATTTTCAGCGTCGCTGATCTAATCTGCCTACTAACCTGTTAGGGAAGGATTTTGAAAATGTATGATGAAGGTACAAAACATCGGATAATTTCCGGTTTTTTTTTTTTTTTTTTGTAGATGAAGAGCATCACTCTCTGGCTCACCAAACATTTATTTTCTCTTAATTTTCGTTGAGCTGTATTTGATTTTTCCCTCGCTTTCTTTCTCTATTTCTCTTTCTTTTAAAAATTATCTGCAGAGTGATGAAAAATCTGCGACGTACGTCTCACGTCTCGCAATTTCTGCTACTGGGTTCAAAAGGATGTGTTACTTTTCTGTTTTAAGAAGTTTCTTCAAGTACTGTCAAGTTTAAGTATCATTTGCATCTGTACATCGCAAAATTTCAACAAGTCTGCCATTGTTAAGATTAGTTTTGAACCTCAGAACCAGACTAACGTAAGTCCATTTTCGCCTTTTGCAGTAGAGGGCGATAAAGATTGTCGGATACACGCAAAGGATGGGACTCGCGCTCTTTTCACCCAGCTAAGTAATTGTAAAGGAATTTGTTTTATAGAATACTGTTTTCATGAGTCGATGTGGAATAAGATTCTACATACAATGAAGCAAAAAAGTGAAAATCGCAATTTTTGGACTTACGTCGTTCAGGTTCTGAGGTACAGAGTTTAGCCTTCTAAGTGACTTTATTAACTTTTTAAGAAGTGGACATCTGTGTTTTCCAACTCTACAGAACATAGTTTTACAGTTTTATTGGAAAATGAACTTTTTTATAGAATAGACTTTCTGAAAATTGAATAACTTTATCAGAAGATAACTTTGCTTGATTTAGAATTTTTAAAATCTGTCATGCTTATTTTCAACAACGCTTTATAGATTTTTACATCCAAAACACCATGTGGAGACGAAATATACATCTAGGCAGAACAACGTCTGCCGGGTTCTGCTAGTGAAATATAAAAGTATAGTCCTCACAGTTGATACTCATGGTGATAGTATAAGGAACAATTTAATTCCTTCCTGAACTTTTAAACAGTAATGAGAAAACATGAGTATTTTATTTTTTTTATAATCAGTCAAATTTTGCCGCTTAATGCACAGAAAAAATACATTAGAAAAAAAATTACTTTTAGTGCTTTAGTATGAATTGAACAAGAAACTACAATAAATAAATTTATAAACAAGAAAGAAATACTTCTCTGCAAACATCAGAATATGAGAAACGAAAGTGTAGTGAGTAGAAAATAACAAATACTGTCGGCCCCGCTTAAACGAATACTGTCGGTTCCAAGAAATATTATTCGATGAAACCGGGTGTTCGATTAAGCAAGGATCTTTAACATTATTACATGGCATCGGTTCCGAGATATTTTATCCCTTACCCGATTAAGGGGGGACCACAGTAATTCAAAGAATGAAATATAAAAAAAATCCTCACAGCGAATAAATCTTTTGATAAATTAATTTTCCTATTTTTAATAAATATATGCAATGCATATACCCAGTAGCGTAGCTAGGGGCCCAGCACCTGTGGCGAGCTTGAAAAATTGCGCCCCTCCCCCAGAGGTCGCTCTGATGGGAGGTCATTGTGACCTCCCAAAATGTCCTTACTCCAAAAATTGATTTATTTATTCGAACATTTTGCAGTAATGTTGTAACCTTTTTTTTCCTCTTTCTTTCCCCATGCTTGTATTATATGTGTCGAAGTCACTTGATGTATCGATGTCATCGATGATGTACTCGATGTCAGCTTGATATGTGTCGAATACTTATACTGTCGTCCCAGCTTAATCGGGTAACGGATAAACGAATATCCCGCGTATACGAATAAAACATTCTGGAACCCATGCCATAGAGGCAATGTTAAAGATCCCCGCTTAATCGAATATCTCTTGAAACTGACGGCATTCGTTTAAGCAGGGCCAACAGTATTGACTTGATAACAATAATTGAAATGTAAAATTATAAAAAAAGGGAGCAAGTGTAAGATAATATGGCATTATTTATTTTTATTTTTTGCAAGGTAGAAACGAAACAAGAAAGCACTTAAGTGACCTGATGTCTAATTGTGTCGAAGCTTATTGAAAATGTTGATATTCACAGCAAATGGTCAATATAATAAAATTTACAAATTTGTCTCCAAACAAACACACACACACAAAAAGAGAGATACCTTTCAGATCTAATGGAATCTTTGATTATAGTGAAATATTGGAAATTATTATGGGTAACGATTTTGGGCAGTGATTTGGTTGCTTGGGAATCAACAATGCAGCTTTTAATGCTGTGTAATTTAATTTAATTGAATCTTTAATGCCAATTAATGTCAGATTTTATTAACAAAGCTATTATTTCAAACATCAGTAGAACTGTTAATGGCTTTAGAGACACAACATATTTCGCACAATTTTTATATTTTAATGATGCTTTTACAATAGCCCTGAAGCCTCATGCAACTGAAAACTCACCACAACCACGATGCTTAAACTTTGTTCGATTTAAAATGTTTATAACACAGTTCCGGCGATTTTAGATATCGTTACTAACTTAAAAAAATGTAGTACATTTTGGTCGCAACAAGTAAAATATCTGCGTGACATCTTTAATATCATATTATCTTCTTCATTCAAAAATTTTGCCATCATTAATTGAGAAGTTGAAGTGATGCAAATCTTTCAATATCATGTCTGACAGACATGTACCTAAATTGAACGCACTTCATGCCGGGCAAAAACTAATTTCTAGTTTCGTATTGAACTAAATATGACAAAGCAAGTTGCAATGAGATTCATCCATTTTCGTTTATCATCGTCAAAATTATGTGACAATAAATGCAATAAAAGTTACTTACATTTAGAAATGCGAAGTCCTTCCACAATTTGGCTTTGGAAGAAGTCCTAACTCTAGTGGACTTTCTAATCATTTTTGACTAATTATACCAACTACAGGAAACAATATGTAAAATGTATTTTCGTCTTCACTGTGATCAATTTCAGAAATAAAAAGTACAAAATAACTATTTTATCCTAAACCCATGTCGGGCGAAAAAAAAAGTTTTGGCGATTTCACAACATTGCCAGATTTAAAATGCTTTGTTTCTATAAAAGTCACAGTGAACATATAACTGAGATATTTATTAATTAAAAACGTAATTTAAAACCTTTTTTCATCAAACAGCTTAAAATCAATAAATTCCCAATCAAACATTGTTAAGAACTTATCAGGGAATTGAGTACAATTGTTTTTAACCGGTAAACTGAAATTCAATCCCCAAGTTCAAAATCAACTTCCGACTCAAAATTAACTGCATCGTTGTTCACTCTTTGTTTACTTCCGGTCTTCCTGTACAGTGCTCAGAAGGAGTAGTGCTCGTAAAAAAGCTAAAAGTAGAAAACCGTAATTATAATAGATGTGGATGGTTTACACAAAGAGTTCGATACGTTATTGACGAACATTTTTGCCACAATTCAGGAAGATTGGACCATTTTCACTTTTTATGACATTTTAGAACGCTTGGAGTGTATTAGAGATTCAATAAAACAAATCTTTCAAAGATATGATGCAAATGTAAAAGACGTAATGAGGATTCATACCGCTCGTACGACGGGTCCAGAGGATGATGATTTGGGATGTAGCATATGTTTTGATACGTTGGATGAAACGGCACGAGAATTTCTAAGACTCGAAGAATGCGGACACAAATACCACTATGTGTGTCTCACAAAATGGTGCTCAAACCAAGACTTTTGTCCGTATTGTAGACAAACAGTTCAAAATGACATTTTGAATTACGTGCGGTCGCTAGAAATGTTGAAAAAAAATTCAAATTCAAGTCATAGATGTAATACGTACTCTCAATAATATCTATGAAAAGGGTAAAGTGTAAAAAAAAAAACTAGATGTCGTATTTGACTTGTTTGTGTGTTTCAAGTATGAGTGTAAAAAAAAAAATGAATAGAAATTTAATAAATTATTTAGTTGTTTTCATTATGTCTGTTGATTTGAATACCGACCAAGATTTTTTTATGGTGTGGAAATTTGAATGCATGTTGTTGATTGTATTGTAAATGTCGATCTACGGGGGGGGGGGAGGTGTTTCTGGTGGACCTGTCTATGGTGCCGGTGCCGCCACGCCAAGCGCCAAATTTGAACTGGCGGTTAATAACTTGGCGTTGTTTTGGCCGGCGGTTAAAAATTTTTAGGTTTGCTCTAATAAACAAATCCACGAGGCTTTCTCGCCGCTTGCCATCAGATTTGTCTATGATAGCGTGATTTTTGTGATTATTAATGATTAAATATGTCTATTTATGAAGGCAAAATTTTTCTTTCTATGCAGACTTACAGGAAACGGTTGAAAATTACTCGCAGGAGCAGAAAGTTCATTTTTGAAAGATGCAGCGAAATTGGATTCTACTCACGTCCCACCACGTTGTGAAAATGCCGACCCATCTTTTGTTTTCTTATGTTCATGGTGGAAGAGAATGCAGTCGCAAAAAGGATTGCACTGGGCAAAGAAAAACAAAGTAAGTGGCGTTTTTTCACGTATACTTTATTGTAATTTTGTGGTTGAATTTTCTTGTAATGCGTTAGTAAATCAAATTAATGGCTTTATGCTTTCATTTACCCTTTGCATTGTGCTCACCTTTTTATTTGATTAGCTCTTGGTCTGTCCAAGTCCCAGTCTGCCCCTGAAATCCCTTCCAGGAACAGCGACACCCCTCGTTTTGTTTACCCTTTGCGTTTTGCTCACCTTTTTATCTGATTTTCATAATGTAATTTCTGAATAATAATTCCAGAACAGAGATGACCTTCCCCCAGGAACACCCCCCCCCCCCCCGCAGAAAAAAAAACTATTTAGCCACTGAAGAACAATGCCTTCCTTCTATAAAAAATGCGAAAAATTTCTGTAACACCCTCTTCCCTCCCCCTCCCACACACACAGAAGTATTAGTAATACAGCTTGTACCATGCCCTGCTATGCATTCCTGACTGAAATATGTCTGTATGATGCAATTGTAAACACTAATTCATTTTCTTTCCAATCATATTCAGTGATATATAAACTACATGTTACAGTAGGGGTGCACAACCTTTTTCAGTGAAGGGCCACATGCGTAGCAAAAGCTCCATTGGAGGGCCGTATGCGAGCCCATCATTTGGAGAGCTCATAAAGGGTAATTACCCCTCGCTCCCTCACAGGCTCTGAGAAAGTCATGTTTTTGTTTTTAAATTTTGAATATATTTTGCTATATTATTTGCATTGAGTACATAATCCTTTGCCACATGGAAAATTAAGAAAAATGATGGGCCTGGGCCTGGCAGAGCATGCACTAGTACTTTGCTGATGTTAATGTATGAAAAGTTGTAATTGAAATATTGAATATTTTTACTAAAAGACTTGTTGGGGAAAAATACCAACTTTATTAAAACATGAAACTACAAAATATTTCATATCATGAAAATAAAGTGGAACGATCGTTTAACATTTAGACTCATAAAAGAACAGTTAATTTTGCTTTAAAAAATTTAAAATAATGATCTGAGCAAAAAATAAAGCTGAGCAAAAAAATAAATTTTCATTTATTTGCCTCCTAATAAAGAGTAATTAGCTTGAAAAGTAAGTAAAATTCGATTTTCATATCGGATGCAGAGTTTGCTTTTTTCAAAATGAAAGCATCAGAAATGTAAAAACGGTTTTTAATAATTTTATTAGTTTTCTCTACGCTTATTTCCAGCCGTTTTTTTTTCCCGATGTTACTTCAACTTATCAATTACATACTATACTTCGGAAATAACGTTCTAAGGTTTTAAAAATCGGCGAGCTTTTGTTGAAAACATTTCGGATACAGATTTTTGGAATGCAATTTTATGATGACAGAAAATAATTCCTTTGTTGGTAACAATTTTTCTGTGGCGAAAACTAGCGAGAGAATAATATGTATTTCTCAAAAACAGAAAGCGGGAGGTTTAAAAAAAACGACTATTGCGAATTTCGTAATTTTAACTCTACATTGCATCATGCGGAGTAGAGTTAAAAATTTGTACCATAAGTTTATATTAAACGAGTATTCTAAAAATGAGTTACACAAGTACAGCGAATGAGTTACACAAGTGAACGAGTAACGTTTTCAAACGCTGTTTGTGCTTCAATGGCTCAGTATGGGTTAGAAGGTTGAAAAAAATAAATAAATAAACCAATGAGTTTCTATTTTGTATTTTGGAAACTTTTCTATTTTATATGTACTTTGATGAAGTGCTCTCACTTCTAAACTATGTATAGCACTATTTTGTTCTTTATACATACTCATTACCGTTTTAGTATTGGGAGGAATTGAGCTCGATTTGTAATCAATCCAGTGTAATGTGTTTTGTGCTCTTTCTATTGTCAAAGTAAATAAAATTAGCAGTTGTTTCTTATGTATTACTGAACAAGGAAACGCCAAGTGAATGTTGAGGGAAGATGCGTGTACTTTACACTACCCCCACTTATTAAAACTAAAGAAATCAAACGTTTTATTCAGCAATACAAAATCAATATGTAATTTGAGCATAATAAGATCCAAAAAGGACTCTTGGCAAAACTACCAACAGTTCCAAAGGAACTAGGTCACAGTGCAAACACAAAATTCTACCATTAGCTGGATATAATATGAATATCAAACAAAATGATGACTTTAAAAAAAGGAATTATGATACAAAAATTCACAAACATTATTTTTCTAAAAATTTAGGGAAATGCCATGAAATCAAAATTAGCAATTGGATGGCTGAGATTGAAATGTATCTACCAATTTTTATACATGGGATCATTGTCGATAGTGAAATTCTCAACGTGCTTGCGTTGTTCTGTTTTGGGTTAATCATGGAGGTAAAGATATTTAGAACTCCAAAAGTAACAACTATTAGAAACTTCAGTTGCATATATCAGAGGTCAGCAAGGTAACTAACTCCATCTCTTTCAAGAGCTTCATTAACAAGAGCACCAAATAATTTAATTTGTACGTGTTTTAGATCGAAAAATATCCATTCGCCATGCCGTGAGTGCAAAAATTAAAAAATGGTGGTTAAAAAAGTGCTCATATTTGTTTCGAAAAATACGTTTGTATTCTTGCTAAGCATGATTTGTGTTGTGTATTACTCCAAAAATAAGAAGAAATATTGTAACCTGGAAGCCGATGCTAAAAGATTGCTGAAAAATTACATGTAAATCCTTCGAGTGCACTTTGCACGTGGCATCGATAAAACACATGAAAATAAGCCCAAATTGCTAAGCAAAAGTCAAATAAGTAGGATTTTACCATTCAAGTTGGAAACATAGATCTTGAGCAATGAAATATTAAAAAAAAATATAACACTTTTTAAAATCGGGCGTTTTTTTTTTTTTTTTTTGTCGTGGTTGTTACTATAACAATTATTAGGTTTGCTGAATCAATGTCAAGAAGCTATCGGTATGCTGTCCACTGGTTCGTAATTTAAAATTGAAATTTTCAGATCTACTCTTTTTCCCTATAAAGTTCTAAAATCTTTCTTCAAACAAATTTTGGAGCGTTTTTATTCGGTGTGTGTAGTTAAAATACCACCAGGAAAACCTTTTTGCTTTTTTTCCCCCCTAAGTTTAAAAAAAAAAGAAACTTTCTAATTTTTTTTTTCTTTGTTCTTTTTGTTCAAAAAAAATTTTTTTTTCTTTTTTCAATACAAAAAATAAAACGCAGTCGCGGGCCGCACATCGCTACGCGGCGAGCCGCATTTGGCCCGCAGGCCGCAGGTTGTGCACCTCTACGTTACAGGATCCCTTTACCTATCTCTACATGTGGTTTAACAAGCTTAATTGGGCTTTGAGAAGAGCTTGGCATTTTGCTGAAGATCAGGAGTCAAGCAACTCCAATCCAGCACCCCCAGATGCAATAATTTAGAAGAGGACCGTGTCACGGGGAGTTCATACTAAGACTATCAATTCAATTTTTAGGGAGGTGGCTGTATTTTAAAATCATTTTTTTTTTTTTCGCATTTTGGAGGGATTATCTCTTGAGGGGGAGGGGGGTTATCCTGCATAGACAAATATGCAAACACTTCCAATATCCAATTTGATGCCAATTGTATGGCGATTGCAAATCCTATGGTGATTTTATTTTTTATTTAGGAGAAAATCTCAGTAAGAGACATAATAGCAAATTTCTTGTCAAATTGTTAAATTTTGGTCAGTCTTTTGTATGAATACAGGGTAGAATCCTACCCGAATTTCTCAGATCCCCTTGACAGTAATCCGAGTATCATACTCCTATCTATAAAAGGCTCACCAAATTGAGATATTGACTGCATATATGATAGGCAGGGTTCACCGATATATATCACGGCATATATTCAATATTTATTTTGAAAATATCATGATATTTTCGATATTTCTTTTTTGAACTACGATTTTTCATCGTAAAAATTATATTAATCTTATTAATAATGTTCAATCATGATTGAAATAATCAAAAAGTGACACTAAACTTATTTGATGTATTAATGAATCATTATTAATAGATTGTATATTTTTAAAAATGTAGTGATATTTTCAAACCCTGATGATGGCGTTTAAGCCTTGTGTTGTGACACTATCTATATTCTATGCTACCAAATGTATTTTAAACGTTTTAATGGTAATTTTTGGGGCCTCTCTGGCCTAGAGATGTAGTATTATCCTCGTAAGCAAGAGGCGTAGGTTCGATTCTTGCTAATGCCCCGAGTTATTTCCTCTCTTTGTGCTGTAAATCTTTCTTGTGATGTCTTATATGTTATAAAAAATAAATAAGTTCTTTATTCTAAAAAATAAAGAAGTCTACAGGGCAATGGCAAACCAAGTCTTGATAGTTATTAGACTATTACACAACAACAACGGTAATTTTTATTGCATTAAATAAGCAATTGAAAAACCTATATAAAGTTATCAGCCTAATATTTATAAGTTAAATAACTTATTGAATTTTATTTTTGCAGAACTAATCGTAGTGGATGTAAAGCTTACATTAGGCTTATATTGTCTGAACTAGTACAATAGACCTCTGGTCACAGTGCTTGGTTCGTTTGAACCCCCTTTCTCTCATTTCATATTGTCTGAAGATGATAAACATTTGGAAGTTGTTGGCAGCAAAATTCACTTGACGTTGGTATAAATTGGTTCTGTGAGTTGTGCAAACAGGTAACTACAATGTGTATGTCTCTTATTCAGGGTTGACAAGTTTTTGACAGTCAGAGGTTTTATCCGGTTTTGACCGTGGTTTTTACCATCATGTCAAAAACCCCTTTTTGACATTGTTTTTGACACAATGGTCAAAAACATAAATTTCTGTCCAAAACATGTTTAAATTTGATATTGATAATCAAAATACATTTTCAAATGAATTTTACAATTTCTGATTTCAGACACTAAAGTAAACTTTTGGAGTTTTAGGTTATTACACTGAAGTGACAAAAGTCATGGGATAGCAATATGCAAATTTTCAGATGGCAGTAGCATCGCATAGAACAGGTATAAATGCGCAGTGCTTTTACAGAGCTTTCATTTCTGTTCAAGTTATTCATGTGAAGAGGTTTTAACGTGATGATGACCGCACGACGTGAATTAACAGACTTTGAACGCGGAATGTTAGTTGGAGCTAGACGCATGGGTCATGCCATTTCGGAAATCGTTAGAGAATTCAACATTCCCAGATCCACTGTGTCAAGAGTGTGCCGAGAGTATGAAATTTCAGGCATAACATCCCACCATGGACAGCGCAGTGGTCGACCGCCTGCACTTAAAGATCGAGACCGGCGACGTCTGCAAAGAGTCGTAAATTCTAACAGACAAGCAACACTGCGTCAAATCACCGTAGAAATCAATGTGGGACGTACAATGGACGTGTCTGCTAGAACTGTGCGGAGAAATTTGGATTTCTTGGGCTATTCCAGCAGAAGACCGACTCGAGTGCCTTTACTGACAGAACGACATCGCTTGCAGCGACTCTCGTGGGCACGTGAGCATATCGGTTGGTCCCTAGATGAATGGAAAACCGTGGCCTGGTCCGATGAGTCACGATTTCAGCTGGTAAGAGCCGATGGAAGGGTTCGAGTGTGGCGCAGACCCCACGAAGCCATGGACCCAAACTGTCAGCAAGGCACTGTTCAAGCTGGTGGTGGCTCCGTAATGGTGTGGGCTGTTTTTTCATGGCATGGACTTGGTCCTCTAGTGCGACTGGACCGAACATTGACTGGAAATGCTTATGTGCAGCTACTTGGAGATCACTTGCAGCCATTCATGGACTTCATGTACCCAAACAACGATGGGATTTTTATGGATGACAATGCGCCATGTCACCGGGCCACAACTGTTCGCAATTGGTTTGAAAAAAATTCTGGACAATTCCAACGAATGATTTGGCCACCTAGATCGCCCGACATGAATCCCATTGAGCATTTATGGGACACCATCGAGAGGTCTGTTCGTGCCCAAAATCCTGCCCCATCAACGCTTTCACAATTATGGACGTCTATCGAGACAGCATGGCTCAATATTCCTGCAGAAGACTTCCAACGACTTGTTGAGTCCATGCCACGTCGAGTTGTTGCACTTCGCCGGGCAAAAGGAGGGCCGACACGATATTAAGAGGTATCCCATGACTTTTGTCACTTCAGTGTAAAATAAAGTGTAATAAGCCATCCTAAACATAATTGAAGGGCTTGGGAGTAAATAATGGTAACTAGCATTTTAAAAAATCAAACATGTGGCTTTATTGCTTCGAGAAATTATTGTAACAGGTTTTTTTATTTTAAAAATGAAGTGGGTACATTAATTAAGTGCTGAAAAATCAGTAAAGTTTGTATTGTTTTTTTGTTATGAGTTTTTTTAAAGAAACCACAGTAATACTATTGAACCAATAAGCTCATTTTCCAGTACAGAATATTTATAGTAATTCTCATATAAAGTTGTTTACAAAAGTAACAACAATAACTAATAAATAAATAAAATAGTTTGATCAAAAATATTTAGCAGATTTGTACACTGAGTACTAATTAATTTAGTTTTGCTTTTACTCAAAAGAAAAAAAAATCACTTTAAATTCTGATGTAAAGATTTTTAGATTGATAAAATAGCTAATAGTTATTAAAACATTTAAACGAAACTACTTTAAAAACTGGATTTAAGTTTTAATATTTGTAACTTTTTTCACGGCATAACAAGTTAATTTACAAGAATGCGAATTAATTTTCATTAAATTTATTAAATTAATTTTTATTAAACTTGATTGATAAGATAACTAATTGATAGTTATGTAAACATTTAAACAAAAATACTTTAAAAGCTGGATTTAATTTTTAATATTTAACTTTTTTCACGGCAAAACAAGTTAGTTTAAAAGAATGAGAAATAATTTTCATTAAATTTATTAATTTAATGTTTATTAAACTTGATTGATAAGATGTATAAATTTTTATTTAATGTTTTTCAGGATGAGAAACCTTATATATTTATAAAAAATCTCAATAACCACTGTATTTGAGTTTTCGACAGGTTTTCGACATGTCATGTCAAAAACTGGTTTTTGACAAAAACCCAACCCTGCTCTTATTTGAACTTAATAATCTATTTCAGCCATTTAATTGAGGCGAATCAGGTGGTACTAGGATCTCTTCGTTGCTCATGTTTGTGAGCTTAATATCTTTATTTTTATGATGGATTTCCTTTTTCATACTTTTAATGTAATAAAAGTTGAAATAGACCTGAGAAGAAAAAAAAAATATATGAACTGTATCTGAATTCAGCTGTAGGATAAAAATTTACTTTGTTTTATTCACCGATTTTTGCAATAGAGTTGTGTATTTTAAAAAATAATTGGGAGTAATAATTAGGGAGTAGTTCTTACAAGAAAAAGAGAGATAAGATGCCCCTGGTTTTGGAATTTTATCTTTCGAGGCTTATTACTTTTGTTATAGTTGGCTTTCGTTGCTAGGAAGGTACAGGTTTCTCTGGGATGCTGAATGCCAAATGTAATGGCTTTTAAAATTAGATTTCCCCCCCCCCCCAGTCTGCTGCTCACACTTGGGGTAGCATTAGTTATCTCATTATTGCATTACTTTTTAACCAAATTTATTCTAGGGGGACTTATTTTGTCTGTTTGTGTAATAAACTATCTGAAAAGTCTTGCCACTCTCATGTTAATAATTATTGTTCATTTTTACAGGATGCTGAGGAGAGTACCTCCTGCTAAAATTGAAAACATGTAGAGCTGCTAATGTTTATGTTGGAATATAATTAATTTCCCCCATTTCATGATAATTTTTGTTCTCATTTTAGCAGAAAATGTTTCTGAAAAAGATAATTAGTATTGTTAATTGTTTTTGGATGCTACATTGCTTTTCTTAACTTAAATTTGAAGATATTTAACTCTTTTCATACCTCTGATATGTATGTTTGCTAGTATTTATGATGCATGTTTCATGTATAAATTTACAAATTGCCTTTTTTTTTTTTGAAATTCAGTATTTACCATTTTTGTAAGCAAAACTGTTTTCTATGCTCTGAAAAAAGATCTTAGCATTCTCATAAACATTAATGTATTAATAGATTTTAAAAGTTGATGGAATTGTTTTAAAGTTTCTTTTTTACTCCAATACTTTTACAATATGAAAAGCGTCAATAATGCTATTAAATTTCAAATCAAGTGTATAACTCTAAGTGCTACATGATCCTTACAAATGTCTTTTTATTTAGTTGCTTTGATTGATAAATAGCTTTTTCTCCCATGAAAAAACAATAGAATTGTAAGATTGATTCTTGTATGGAAGTTTCATGAGTATTTTATTGTAAAGTTTTATGAACTAAATTTGAAATTCTTAGGGGATTACAGAGTCATGGCTTTTGGCATGAAATTACATATTAAAAGCTCTATTTTTTTTTAGAAATCTGAACTCTGCTGATATGAAGCCCTTTTAGTGGTTAATTGTAGATATCCATCAAACTATATTTTTGCTTATGAGATTTTTATTTAAACTTTAGCTTATGATGTCCATGTTTAGGATACTTAATAATTTCCATTATAAGTGTTGTTTTGGTAACTGTTAAAATCATTTATATTATTTTCATGCTCTAATATTTTGATTTCCACCAAAGTTATGAAGTATTGTGTAGCTTATGCATGGAATAAAAAATTCATGACTCACTCAGAATTACATAGTTTTAAAGAAAAATCAGTATATCATTATTGCTCCTTTTTAAATTGTTTTCCAAACTGTCAGTTTTATAATTTCAATATGTTAATTGAGCCAATATTTAGAAAAGTGCCAATTTGAAGTTGGAGTTTTCTGAAAAAAAAAAAAAATTTACAGAAAGAAACTAATATTGGATTTTAAGTCTAAATTGGGTCTAAATGCAAGAAAATAAAAGGGGGGAGGTCAAGGAATTTATTTACCCCCTCCTTAGATTACTCACTTTTAAGCCGTTACAGATCTGATGTTAATACGAGCTACATATTTGAATTTATGCTTTCAGTCTTCGTTAACATCTCTAAATATGATATCATTTCCTTGTATTTTTAACATAGAATTAAGATCATTATATTAAAATACATACAGGGTGTCCACTCCAATCGTGGACCAATAGCTAATTTCTAAACCGTTAGAGATAAGCATATAGTTCATTTAGTAAAAAATCTCCAAATTATGAAAGGAATTTTTGGGTCTATTCAATGTTTTTCAAAAAATCAAATTTTGAAAGAGTTACGAAATTTAAATTTTTATACAGCCCCCCAGTCCTATCAATCATACTTAGTAAAACATTCTTGACACTGTAACGTTTAAAACTTAAAAAAAATCACTCTTCTACGACAAAAATTGACCGAGTTATGACGTTTTGAAAAATCAAGATTTTGAAGGATTTCGCATACGGTCCCTTAAGCGATTTCTCGATGACGTCTGGAAACAATGAAAAATCTTGATTTTTCAAAACGTCATAACTCGGTCAATTTTTGTGGTAGAAGAGTGATTTTTTTTTAGTTTTAAATATTACATTGTCAAGAATGTTTTACTAAATATGATTGATAGGACTGGGGGGCTGTATAAAAATTTAAATTTCGTAACTCTTTCAAAATTTGATCTTTTGAAAAACATTGAATAGACCCAAAATTCCTTTCGTAATTTAGAGATTTTTTTCTAAATAAACTATATGCTTATCTCTAACGGTTTAGAAATTAGCTATTGGTCCACCATTGGAGTGGACACCCTGTATATTAGGCTAAAAAATCAAATTTCATTATAAAAAAGCATTTCTTGGAAATAAAAATGAGCGATAAGGTTTTTAGATAAAATAAATTATGAGATTACCAAATCCAAGCTAATAAAACATTTGTTTTGTTTTAAAACAACACACAACTTCATTTTTTTCAACACACAACTCTGCTGCTTGCTTTTCTCTAATTAGTTGCAGGAAATTTAATTTCTTGATCAGAAATTCAAATTTAGCATGCTAGTTATTATCTAGTTGTTTAGCGAAGTTATGAGAAATTGAAGCACCAAAAAAAAAAAAATAAATAAATAAAATAATAATAATTAATTAACTTAATTTCTGCAGTGTCAATTTTTCTTAGTTTACTAACTTCTATTGTTAGGTCATACAAACCAAAAATGAAGCAATTGTACTAAAACTCATGGCTTTTCATTTTTTAAAAACAAAAATATTCAATATATCTGGCTAAAACCTATGATTTTTGCTTTTTATTATTCTGAAACGTGTGAGTTAGTTCTGTAACATATTCGCTGTTTTTCAGTGTTACCGATCTGACAAACTGACAAAGTTTTTTTTTTATTTCCGAGTCGATCACACTAAACCAAAATCGAACACGTGGTTTTTTCACTTGTAATAAAGGACTATACTTATATATAAAATAATTTTTAAAATAATAAAAACTGCGTATTTTAGAGCGTGTTACCGATGTGATGACTCAAATGACACACATTTTATAAAATCACTTTAAAAAATCTTACCTACAATTTTAGATGCAGAAATGCAAATTTTTAATTACAATTCGATAAAACATCCCACCAAGTACTCAGTATCACGTGGTATAGGTGCAGGACATGATTTTGGGAGCCTAAACATAGATTGGAAGTTATTGTTACCACTCTGACGGCGGAACTTGGGACACGCTTATTTCGCATCGGCTAGAAAATCAGAAATCGATTAAAACAAAAATGAAGTAAAATATCAACAAAGGGGTAAAAATAGAATCGTTTTTTATGCAAGTGCGTTTTTTTGGGAAGTTAGAAAGTGCGCATGACCTGTTTGCATGCTAAGCTTTGCTACTGGGGACACGTTACAGATCTGATTTTTGATGTATAAAAACAATATTTTCTGAAGAAAAAAAATTTTTTTTTCCTGATGTTATTAGATGAAATGAAAGCAGAACCTTATCTTCTTTCTGGGGAAAATTATTTTTTTAACTAGTTATTGAAATACTAGTAAAAATTCACTTGGGACTCAAATTGGCACTTTTCTAAATATTAGCTCAATTCTGTTTAAAATTAACATTTTTTGCAACTAATTGATTAGTTTTCCTGGGATGTACTTCTTTTGTTCTTGATAGATAAGCAATCTTTTTGTTAATGAGTTTTAAATTATTTAATAAATTGAACTCGTGTAACTTTTTTTTCTGTAAATTCACAGTCTGAAACCATGCATTTCTTGTTTCTGTTTTTCATTTGGTGTATAAATAATACCTGACATTGGTGTTAAAAACCTGATGTATCCAAGTATCAAGGAAGTGGAAAAATATAGTATCAAGAGGTTCATAAAATGGTTGCATTAGAAAGTAGGAAAAATGATTTTGTTTACCTGTAGCCACCCTGAATATTTTTCTAATTATAATTACTGTTAAAACCGTGTATTTGCTGCAGTTTTGGAGTTGTTGTGAAATTGTTATTTCTGCCAGTATTTCCTGAAAGTAAAATTAAATAGGAGCTCATGTGAAATTTTGATACTCTGTAAGTTTAAGAGCTTTTGATGTTTAAATTTGTTTGATGTTTTATAATTCTTAAAAGGTGACAATTAAAAAAATTAAAATTAAATTTAGAGTATAACGCATTCACGAATCCATGTACCGTCGTCATCATCGTCGTAATAATAATAATATAGTAAAAGACCACCCTACTGCTGCTGTAGACCCCGAGTCGGATTTGAATCGTTATCATACGACGATGGATCGAGTGTTATTCGTTCCGGTGTATATAGACCCGAGTGCGAATGAACCCTCATCGACGAATCTCGCATCATTTCCAATGTAACCCATTTCACGGTCATCGAACAGCGAAACGAATTTAAAATCGATGAATCTCGCATCTGATGAAACAGTTCCTATGGATTACGAACCAATTTCACCGCCATCGAGCAGCGAAACGAATTTAAATGAACACTCATCGAATGAAACTGCGATGAACACATTTCCGATGGAGCCGCCCATTTCGCCGCCGCCTCTGTCATCGAGCAGCAAAACAAATTTAAATGAAACTTCAACTTTGACTGAACCCTCGTCGTATTTTCAACCGGCAGCGCCGATGATTGATTTTTCGGCCTTGACCGAGGACTGGTTCCTTGAAGAAGAAGAAAATAATGGAATACCGATTCTTGCCGATGAAACGTATCGAGAACTGTATGCGGATTTGTGGGAAATTTGATCTCGTTTAAAAAAAAAAAATATGTACAGAGATTTTATGTGTTGCATTATGTTGTTACATCTGAAAATATTGTATTTAATTTGTTTTTTTCCAATCATGTGTAATTAATAAAAAATTATGTTTCATCATCTTTGGAATGCCAGGATTGATTTAATGCATTCCTTACAAATTCAACAAACAGCGATCCACACGAGGATGTATGATAATATAAGGTAAAATAACAAAAGATATTTTTTTTTCAACTGCACAATTTGTTCATTCTTTTCATGTGTAATTAATAAATTTTAATTCTAAAATAACTAATAGATTATCTTCAGAATGCCAATTTAAAGTGTCAGGATAAATGATTTAATGCATTCTTTACAAAGGAACGATCCTTTAGCCCACTGGAGAAGATAATATTAGGTAAAATAACAAAAGACTTGAAATATTTTTCAACTCTGCTCGTTCATACAATTCTTTTCAATGTGTTTATAATAAATTTTAATTCTAAAAATAGCAAAGAGATTATCTTCAGAATGCCCCAGTGTCAGGATGATGATTTAATCGATTCAATAGAATCGATTCGATAAATCAATCATCGAAATTTTCGCTGGGGTCCCGTCGCTCGAAAAATTTTTTGAGCTACTGTAGCTAGCATTAAAGAAAATTCTTACGGCTTCCCTCCCAGTCCACTGCCCTTCACCTACAATCACGCTAGTAGTACTAAGGAGCCTGCTCCTGACATTGTTGAAATAGACGATGAATTCTAACGCGCCTTCGCGTGTCTTTCCCGGTGCGCCCTTCTTATTTTCCTGGAATATCCGTGGTCTTTTCGCTAATCTGGACTTCCTGAAATTTTTTGTAGCTTGGACAAACCTGATTGTTTTATGTATCCAAGAGACTTGGTTACCAACAGGTAAGCTACCTGCCTTATTTAATTATATTTGCTACGGAGTCGAAAAGGTTTTCCCGCACAAGGGAGGCGGAATTTGTACTTATGTTCGTAAAGATATTCCATCATATATTATTTTAAGTATGTCTTCTACTGGGTTAGAACTTTTACCTATATCTATTGTTTATAGGAAAACCACCTTTAATGTCATTAATTGTTACAGGGCACCGGGCCCAACAAACAACTCCGTACTAGAGGAATTGAAACTTTTAGAAAATGATAAATCCGTGTTCACCGGTGATTTTAACGCAAGAAGCGAAGTATTTGGGGACAGAATTACCTCTCCCAGTGGCACAAAATTCTCAAGATGGTTAAAAAACTCGAACTTAATAGTCTTAAACAACAAATCCCCCACTAGAGTCAACAAAGGAAAAGAAGACGGGATACTAGACCTAACCGCAGTAAGTAAGGAGCAGGGGCGGCTCCTCACTATGGGCCGGGCCCACCCAGAAATATTGGAAGAAAAACTAATACATAATTAAAACATATCGTTTTGTATTTCTGTTCAAGAAACTAAAAAAAAAAAAACATAGTGCACAAAACATATTTTAAACCTACAGTCACCCCCCCCCCCCCCGCACATCGCTAACACAGCACAAGAAAGATTTCTAACTCCATCAATTTTAGCGCTTCGCACGGCTTTTAGAAGAGCTTGAGGGCCGCTCTCAGGGGGCCCGCGGCCATCTCCGCTTTTAGCCAATCGCAGTGGCTGGATTAAGAAGAGCGGTTAGCGATGACACCCCATTGTAACATTCGACCTGTGGGCCCATCTTCCCTGGCCCGAGATTTCCCTTTGTCCCTAACCAAAGCGGCTCCCTGCGTTAGGGAGAAAACTCGTCTCTTTTCATTTCGCACTCTTCGTTTTTCTCTTTTTCTTTCTTTCTTTCTTTTTCTTTTTTGAATGATTTTAATAACAAGTCCTTTTTTTTTTTTGTCTTTCTTTTTTACTTCCAACACCTATTACTAACAGGCATAGAGATTGCTAATTCCATTACCGCCCCCCTCACCTATTTGTAATACAGTGTATGTATATTTTATTGGCTAATTTGCGTTTGGGAACAGAGATTCTTATTCTCAAAATTTTGTGTGAAGACTTTATTTTTGACTTGCAGACCGTTTGCCATTTTCTTGGTATTAGTTTGAATTTAATCTCATAGTGTTGTAAGTATTGTATGAACTCTAGAAACTTTGCCATCCTTCCGGGTGTGACATTATAAATGCTTAAAGAATTAATAAGTATTCTTAAGCTCTAAATGCTAAATTTATTTAGCCGAATCAATGATTACATTTATATCCAGGACCAAAGTCGTCCAAAGAGCGGCCAACACCCTCCCATTAAAATATCGATGAAGTAGTCCTCCCCTCCCCTCTTTTTGATAATCATCCCTGCAACTAATATTATCACATTCATAGGGATTTTAATGTCCGAAAAAACACTTAGATGTTAAATAAAAACTTTTGCTACTCAACAACTTTTCTTAAATCTTATGACACGTAACATTAACCTTCTACTACAAATTCATTTAAAGCAGTAACCAGAAAAAACAAAACGTTGAAATTGAACGTTCATAAAAATATTGAGTGGATCAACGTCTACTGTATATAAAAACTATATTCAGCTTAAAAATGTATAAATGAATAATACACTTATTCTTTAAATTATTATTATTTTACAAATTGCTTCATAATTCATAGAGGAAACACGTGGATATAAAATTTCACAACATTTAACAACTATATTTTGCAATATATTTTTCTGAAATTTTACAATATATGAAATACTAGCAAAATTACCCGGCGTTGCCTGGGTCAGTAATAATTTATAGAAACAATTTATACTTACCTTTGGGGGGGGGGGGGGTCCTAAACTGAAAAAATGCAAAGCACACCACTTTGACGATTTTTAAAATTTCACCAAATTTGTGGTAACTTTTTTTGGATACCTAGGATAATTTTGCTCCCCTCCCTACTTTATGAAAATACATTAAGTATTATTATGTCACTAATTTTTGTCTCAGAGAAATAGCCATCAAATGCTGAGATACTATTGCTGACCATAAAATGACGCTAAAACTTTTTATCCTCAATGATTTCGAAATTAATAGAGAACATTTGACGATTATTTGTGCAAAAACGAAAATTAATGGTAATGTAGTCTTGTTTAAGGGTTTGATTAATTTAGTATGAGGATTACCTTACGTTTTTACCATAATTTTAAAAAGGTTTTTATTGGATACATACGGAATCGGCCAACAAAAGAAAAAAAAACTAAACTTTTCAAATGTGGGAGTAGTATTTCGATGATTGAGATTTTGCCGCAGTCGATAAATGGCAGACAATAACCGTTTTATTTTGGTTACGTAGTGTAAGAAGTAAAATATTATTACGTAGTCTTTGGCACAAAAACTGGCGTCAGTTGAAAAAATCGCCGAGCATCTCAGTTATTAAAATCTTGCATTTAGCATTTAGCACCCCAGAGACCCCCGTGCCTACTAATTTGCTTGGATTAACCGGTTATTAAAATACCAAAAAGTTGTATTTAAAGCTCTATCAAATTAGAGAATAATGAACCTAATTAGTTGCCAATCTCATCTAGCGATTACGTTACTGATACTCTAAAACATATTTACAAAACTCGCGAAAATAATTGATGCAGTGAACAGAATACAATTTATACTTCAAAATAATATTTGCACGTTTCAAAGCACAATAAAAAACACATTGCTTAAGGATACATATTCTATTTACAACTATAAGACTACAAAATGCTTGAAAGGTAACAGCTCGTTAGCGAGCGGGCGCGCGAGCGTTTCCAGTGTCTAATGTAAAAGATTGGATATTAACCATGAAGCTGAAAAAAAACTTTCTCTTTTTGATTTGACTTGAGCCTTGAAAATGTAATGCGAAAAGCGGAAATGATACACGCAACTCTAGCTATCGACAGGGAGTTGAGATGATGCACTAAATATTGAATTAGTTTGTTGGAAGCCTTCGCGGATTTATGCGAAAAATGTACCTTAAATTGGAATGAAAAAGGCGCTACCAATCGAAATTTTTCAAATATCGTTATAAATTATAGCCTATGTGTTATTCTGATGTATAAGCTACATTATGGTAAAAGTTTCATTAAAATCCATTCAGTAGTTTTTGCGTGAAAGAGGAACAAACATCCATACATCCATACATACATCCAAACTTTCGCATATATAATAGTATTAAGATTAAATACTGTTTAAAAGCAATGTAGTTAAATTAAAATTTTCTATCAAAGTTTAATAACGGTACCTAATGGTTCTGAAAAACTAGGCGTTCTACAAGATTTTTTATTTCTAACATATAGCATGTTACCATGACTATCAGTCAAATCACGTATCTGAAAAGAAATTAATTATCAGTTAATCAAATATTTCTGACAAACATAATCAAATTAGTCAGTTATCCGTGTTTTAATTTTAATGTTATTCGAATCGGTAAGTCAAGATCCAGATTATATTGTAAGAAAAATAAGTGTTTTAATATTGTTCTGTACATGTGTGTATTTCCTGAAAATAATTCGATTCAGCTCATCACTAGTTTGAGTATACGATCATACATTGGTAAGTGAGTGGAACCATAACTGTTCAAGCCAGTGTATTCCAATTTATTTAAAAGCATACACATACATTAAAATTGAAAGTTAATGTAAATATCATGACTATAAAAGTGACATTTTTAAGTTGAAACACCGTTAGGATTTGTTTTTTCATGAACTGAAATTGCAACATTTGTATCCAAATTAAAAAAAAAAATGTAAGCATACCTATATCGAGTCATTTACCTTATGAGTTCCTTAATTTGATGATAGAGGCTTTCAAAAACACATGGTGCAGGTAGTCGACATTTTTAGGGGGTGAGAGGGTGTGTTTTAGGCAGAAATGTTCGTTTTCTTTTTGAGTGCAGTCCCGTAATGTTTGAGTAATGGCACTGACTTGTGGCGTAACACTTTTAATGTGATGAATATTTTCACTGTCCGAAAATGGCAAAATTCTGAGAGCTAGCTTTGCGAAACATTAGTGATGTATAGGAAGTATGTCGTCTGTGAAAAATATTGTTATTATCATTACATTGATCGCTTAAGGCTGGTATAACATTTAAAATATAAAACCTATGTATCAAATCAAATGAGATAATTTTGCAATGCAAATTTGTATTTGCTACAAGGCAAAACCTTATAGCATCCCCTTAACGCTAAACAGCCACCACTGTTGGGTATTGGAGGCGAGCGGTGTTCATATTCGAACACAACTTCCTGTTTACCAAGGCCTTGAAAATGCTAACCGCAACAGTACCGGAAGAATTCTTCTTTCCTGGTTTGGCAAACTCCTGTAGCCAATCAGGAACTGAGCGGTAGTTTTAGTTTACGTTTTTGGAAGAATTATGGGGCGCTTGCTTCTTGCGCTGAGGTTTGCGGGATAAGCTAAGTCTTCGAATGCGTTTGCTGGGGGCTGGGTGGTTGCTGCCCAGTCCCCCAGAATCCCTGCTTTTTAACCTGATGTGAAATTATTTTGCTGAAGTTCCCTTAGAGGAATTCTTTTACTCTTAACAAGATGAAGATGTAAAATTTGAACGAATATATATATAGTCTAGAACGGTTCTCCTGCTGAAAAATCAGGTGTCTTCAAAAGGTCCAGTGAACGTGTGTACGTTTTGTCCAAAAAAACGATGAGACGCTTATATGGAGTCTTCAATGGAGGTGTCCACTGGTGATAAACTACTACGTAAAATGAACTCTGTTCTACGAACTTTCGGTTAGAAACTACTACATAAAATGATGAACATCTGTTTCACGAACTTTCGGTTAGAAACTACCATATGATATGATGAACTCTGTTGATGAACTCTTGGTTAGGAACTACACGGAATGAACCCTTTTGGAGAGTCTACAATACTTACGTAAGTGCCAATCTATGAGTACTCATACTTTTTCATTATGGCCATTTTTAATATTTAAATTTTAGTAGCTACTTTCATTTTTATTTGATGTTTAAATTGTTAAAATAAAATTAAGTGATTAATGTCAGAAGTGTGATTATTTGTCTATTGCATGATATGTATTAATTTAAAAATTTAGACACAGTATGATTCACCTA
>JAXGGA010009383.1:0-51632 GCA_038373865.1 Uloborus plumipes
TAAAAAATCTAATTTTGAAAGAGTTACGAAATTTAAATTTTTATACAGCCCCCCAGTCCTATCAACCATATTTAGTAAAACATTCTTGACACTGCAACGTTTAAAACTAAAAAAAAATCACTCTTCTACCACAAAAATTGACCGAGTTATGACGTTTTGAAAAATCAAGATTTTGAAGGATTTCGCATACGGTCCCTTAAGCCATCTCTCGATGACGTCATGAAACAATGCAAAATCTTGATTTTTCAAAACGTCATAACTCGATCAATTTTTGTGGTAGAAGAGTGATTTTTTTTTTAGTTTTAAACGTTACAGTGTCAAGAATGTTTTACTAAATATGATTGATAGGACTGGGGGGCTGTATAAAAATTTAAATTTCGTAACTCTTTCAAAATTTGATTTTTTGAGAAACATTGAATAGACCCAAAATTCCTTTCATAATTGTGAGATTTTTTCCTAAATAAACTATATGCTTATCTCTAACGGTTTAGAAATTAGCTATTGGTCCACGATTAGAGTGGACACCCTGTATATTAATCACACGACTGGAATAGTAAAAATAAAAAACTACAGAACTGCTTTTCTGAAGTTATTTATAAATAGTTGAAGACATCCCCAAGTAGCACACTTCGTTGTTTAAAGGTTGAAAAATGGTTATTAACGTTGTGACAACGGATTAAAAACGTTTATTAAACGCTTAAACGTTTTTTGTGCTACCTGGGGTATGCATACTAGGGTGAGTCGAAAAAATCGATTTTTTTATTTCGAAATCGCATTACCTCTCAAAAGTTGTGGTTTAGTATCCACAACAGGGATTTCAGATTGCATATCTGCTTAAATAGAAGAAATTTACTGCAAAGCTTCTATACCAATGTACAGTGGCAATACCAATGTGCGTTCTATACCAATGTATAGATGTATAGTGTACATCTGCAAGAGATTGGCTTTTTAGCACAAGAACATGAAAAATTCATTGCACACTTGAAAGAAGCAATGTCAAAAAGTTTAGACTTCGCTTAATTAACAAAATGATTGAGTTTTGTCTTGAAGTTCAATTTATCTTTATCACGACTAAATGACTTTCTCAAAGTGAAGTATTATGGTAATCCTTTATCAATTTTACAATACGTACATGACTGACCGTTGGTATAGAAGCTTTGCAGTAAATTTCTTCTATGAGCTATGCAATCTGAAATCCTTGAAAAAGGTTCGCCTTTTACAGATTGCGATTTTTCTTCAAAGCAAGCTAACAACACATCTGCACATGTGGTTAAAACACTTTGACTTAACCCTTTCGGTACACCAAAAAACGGACGAATAATTAAACGTTTAGAAGTTTTCCGGGGCTCCATTATTTATTATTCGGAGAACGGAAAACAGTATAACAAAACTTAAGCATAAAAATATGCTATAAAGTTACAAAAAAAAACTCACCCAAAGCTAAACACGCTGCACTTTTTGATTCACTTTCAGTTGCTAATTAAAGATGCTGTTTGTTTGGCGGGTCTAGATAACTAAGTGACAACCAAAGGGAGTGCAGGGACAGACTGCAGGGACTTTGAACTGTCTCCTAGAATATGGGTAATGTCTAGAAAAGTCGGCTGTAGAACAAAAATATACCGGCACAGCGCCGACATAGTGCGTTCTGGTTCAGTTTTTGACATTTTTTTTCATATCTTGAGCCTTATGCACAAACAGAATGTATCCTCTAAAAGTTATATATAATTTTTTGGGTTCAACTTACGTTATCTACTAACAATTTAAAGCAGTTTCGATAGAAAAAAAATTACTTTTTTTTTTCAAATTATTTTTTGAAAATTTCCATTTTTAGCAAATATTTTCCAACTTTGAGCCTCATGCGCGAACCGAAGTAGTCAGCTTAGATTTTTTTATTTATTTTTCCCAAATTTTGGATACCAAACCACAACTTTTGAGAGGTAATGCGATTTTGAAATGAAAAGAATCGATATTTTCGAAATTTGACATTGTAGGCGATTTTAGCCCAATTTAAGGCTGATGTGCAAACTAAAGATCGTATGTAAGAGCTATGAAATATTTTTTTAGATTAAAAATGCACAAAATATTTACAGTTTATGGTATTTGCATTATAAAACGTTACAGTTTTTTTTTTCTTTGTTCTTTTTGAAAATTTCCATTTTTAACAGATTTTTTCCAACTTTGAGCCTTATGCGCGAACCGAAGACGTCAACTTAGAATTTTTTTCATATTTTTCCCAAGTTGTGGATACTAAACCACAACTTTTGAGAGGTAATGCGATTTCGAAATAAAAAAATCGATTTTTTTCGACTCACCCTAATGCATATTCTTAGTGAATAAAGCTTTCTCGTTTTTTCTCTAAAAAATGATTGTTGGTTTTACAGAAAACTACAGCGGATTTTATAGTAATAAACTGTAAAAATTGCTAGTTTTGCTGTAACAACCTGTCAAATTGCTCATTTTACAGTACTAAACTGTAAAATGTCTAACTTGACAATAAGAAACTGTAAAATTGCTAGTTTTATAGTTTATTACTGTGCATTTTACAGTTTTAAATTAGAGCCTCGGCTGCCAGTATTATACAGTAAAAACAACAGTTCATTTTTTGCAGTGTAGAGAGACTTTATAAATCAAAATATTTACATCATTACTTTTCTTTACATTTTGACAAATAATCACTTACACTTCATTAGTTTCTAAAACTTTTTTTATAATTCTCTTGTGCTAATTATAATAAAATATATCTCTCGTCACTCTGATGTTTAGAATTTATATCGCCAAATTACCGTTCCACCTCTATCTTTCCTCTCAAAATTCGGGCAATGAAACTTAGTGCATTAAATATTCCAACAAGCTTCCAAATAAATCTCACAAATTCCTAAAGACGACATGTTTGACTGGGAACAGTTTTCAAACAACGAGGAAGAATTGTTCGAAAAGTCATTAATTACAGCGGTTTTTCTTCCTTAGTTTTTCTTTTGCAAGAAAGTGGGTGGAAAATCCAATTCTCTACCAATGTGCTTAAAGCCCACACATATCAGCAAGAATTAATTATCTTGCTATATATTATGCTCGGCCATCATTTTAGAAATATGTCACAGTCGATCATCAAATATAATGCCACGTAGTTAAATAAAGCTCGTCAAAAATGGGGGGTTTTTTCTTCACTTTTCTACAAGATAGGTTATTCAACTGCTTTCAGCATGTGTTCCGTTTCTGTTTTGAAGTTTTTCTTTGTTTTTATTTTAATGTATAATCTAAACAGGAAATTGAACGAATTTTGTATCGCTGTGTTCGTTTTCAAGTACTGGAACTCTGAAAACTAAATTCAACTGATTTCACACAAACCAAATTACCATTAATAGTTATCTTACAGCTTATATATTTAAGGTTATTTGAAAATACAATTTCAAAATGAAAATTTGCATGAAGTTTGGATGTTGCTACTTTTTATTCTTTATTTCTTGTAACTTGAAATAATTATACAGCCGTGAAATATACAAAATCGCAAAAAACGAACTGTAGTTTTTACAGTATAATAATGGCAGCCGAGGTTCTAATTTAAAACTGTAAAATGCACAGCAATAAACTATAAAACTACCAATTTTACAATTTCTCAGTATAAAGTTAGAAATTTTACAGCTTATTGCCATGAAATTTAGCTTTAATATACTGTAAAAACAACAACATAATAGTGGCAGCAGATGTTCCAGCTTAAAACTGTAAAATGCACTGTAATAAACTGTAAAATTAGTAATTTCACAGTTTATTACTGTAAAATTAGCAATTTTACAGTTAAGTACTGTAAACTTTGCATTTTTACAGTATATAACAGTAAAATTAGCAATTTTTTTTAGTTTATTACAATAAAATTAGCTGTATTATACTGTAAAATTAACATTAATTTTTCATAGTAGAAATTAAGACACATACAAACAAGAGAACATAATGGTTAAATAACTTTGCATAGCACAATTATTTTTAATGATAAAACTTACGTCAAAACGTTTAATTAGATTCACTAATTAATCAGAGCAAAAAAGTATCCATGAGATATTGAAACTTCAATAATATTAATGAATTAAAGCTTTTATCATATGAACATGATTTTCATTAAACTTTTAACTCTCTCTGATTACTGGCTCTCTTTATTAACAAGCTCATCATGCTCAAAGATAAGAGCTTATTAAAATAACACTTACTCACTTTTCTACACTTGATTTATTTCAATACTCATTACACGGAGCAAAGAGACTGACTCTGATATTTATCAACTGGTCTTCTTTAAACATGTTTTAAATAGCAATGTTAATCAACTTTTTTCATTTAATTTTTCACAGCACTTGATTGAAATATAGTGTTCTTATTTGCTTGTGATTAAAATAACTGTCCTTAGTTTAAGCAAATTAAGCCTAACGAAGATAGTTTTTCCCTTTTTAACACTCTGTTCTGTTGTAAATCAATAGTTTGCAAGTTTAAATAATGTTTTTATGAATTTGTTTATTTTATTATTTTGGAAACTACCTTAGCGATTCAGTATAATACTCAATTAATAATATTTACTTGATTTAAAGCTATTGAAAAAAAATCACTTAGTGATTTCGTTTCCTTCTTTTAATAAAAAAATAAAGAGGTTTAAAAAAAAAAAAAAACAGTTTTTAAAAGCTATTGTTTGCTTCAAACAATAAAGCTCTTTGGCAAAATATTATTAACTTGAAATTTTCTAATTGATGTTAGATACTTTGCTGCACAAACAAAGAACAATCCGTAACTTATTTATTTATTTTTCACGCATAAAGAACACATTTTTTATGCAGTTTGGAGGCTTTAATTAATACCACATCTTAAATTTTTTTAATAATATGTTTTCCATAAATTTCCATTTATGTTCCCATCTATTCATTATGTTTGTGGAAGCTCAAATATTTCACAAAAGGTAAATGTTTAAGGTTTAGAACAAAAGTGTAGAAGACGCACTCATACAAACACATTTTTCTTTTCATTGCAGGTTAGCATTTAAGCTTATTTTTGTATGAAAACAAACTTCAGTATCGCGCGCTTCTATCGCCTTGCCTTATATTTTTAGTTTTAGAACTTGCCGAGGAACGCAAATTAGTTTCTGTTGACTTTTTGGAGAAATTTTCTCTAGTTTTCATCCATGACATTTTTACTGTTCTTGCTCTTTTTCTTTTTTTTATCCCCTTTTAAAATTGAATATTTTTAAATTACAATTTTTAGGAAACAAAAACAAAAATAATTATTTTTCACGTAGTATTAGAGAAAACACTGTGATCAAAAGAAAAATATGTATCCTTTTTATCCAAATATAATAAAATAACCCTAATTGTAAAGAAACTATGAAAAATTATTTTACTCTTAAATAAGTTTTTGTAGTTAAATTTTCTGAAACATTAAAATTACAACTAGAGAACGCTCAAAAACTATTGAAGCTTCATCGTATAAACCTAGTGCGTGTATTGCTTCTATTTTGGATATGCCTCACTATAATTGCGTTACTCCAGTTTTAGAAACCAAAAAGAATAACGATGTACGTCGACGGAATTTGAAAGGGACTACTGAAAAACAAACAGTACAAAAACAGTGTTGTACATCCACTGAGATAAAACGTGCTGAAACATTTCCTACAAAGTATGTTTTAAATCAAAACCACTTCTTAATTTAAATTAACATCTGCAGTTAAAACTGCGCAACTTCTTTTCTCAATCTTCTCTACTAATAAGAAAGCTGAAGATGGGTCTGTCCTTCTTTCTGTCTGTTACGCACGTAACGCCAAAACCATTCGGTCGATTTTCATGAAATTTGGCACAAAATTAGTTTGTAGCATGGGGTTATGCACTACAAAGCGATTTTTTGAAAATTCAATTTCGTTCTTTTTCTATTCTAATTCTTAGCGAAAATTCGATAAAACAAAAATCATACTTCATATACATTTTCAAGTCTTATGTCATTCGAAAGCTTGAAATTTTCTGCTAAAAATGATGTCAGTTTAAAGTTTCTACGAGCTTTAGAAGAGTTGCAATAATTGTTTTTAGAATCCCGGAAATTCAAGGCTTACCTTTAGCAAAGCAAACCCAAACGATTCTAAGGCAGGAATTCAAGTGAAACAGGCGATCGCAAATTACAATCGCTACTGGAAATGAATTACATTAGAACGTTTCTTGATAAAAACATCGTGACGTCAGCGTGACGTTTGCGTGACGTTTGCCTATGAAAAACGAGCTAGATAAAACGTCACAGCCTACTTGGCGAATAAGAGGAGATCACTGACTGCTTGTGAGCTCTTATTGGCTCCACCCGTAGTGACGTCAGTGTCAAGTTAAGTTGATGATAATGTAATTCATTTCCAGTAGCGATTGTAATTCGAAGCGATTGCAATGGTGTTTCACTTGAATCCCTGCCTAAAATAGTTAATCTCGAGGATAAAATTTGTTTGAAAATAAAGATGAAATAAATTATTTTATCAACAGAAATCAACTTTTCATGTTGTTACCATGGTTACGCTTTTATTTCTTTTATTTGTTTCGTTCTTTTTCCCTTAATACTTTTAAAAATGTATTTGTTTTTTTAGCAATCCAAACTCCAAGCCTTATTAAAATTAGTCAAATTAAATATAATAAAACCGTGAAACGCTGACACCTGAACGATGGCACCTGTCAATCAAATGAGAAATCGAGTCCTTTCCTTAAAATAGGTGGAGAAGGATGAAATTGACGCGAACCATTTTTGTAAGTTTAGGCAGGAATTCAAGTGAAACAGGCGATCGCTAATTGCAATCGCTACTGGAAATGAATCACATTAGAACGTTTCTTGATAAAAAATATCGTGACGTCAGCGTGACGTTTGCCTATAAAAAACGAACTAGATAAAACGTCACAGCCTACTTGGCGAATAAGAGGAGATCACTTACTGCTTGTGAGCTCTTATTGGCTCCACCCGTAGTGACGTCAGTGCCAAGTTAAGTTGATGATAATGTAATTCACTTCCAGTAGCGATTGCAATTCGAAGCGATTGCAATGGTGTTTCACTTAAATCCCTGCCTTAGAGATATTTTGGCGATCTGAAGAGTTGTATAGAAGAGGGAATAATTCTTTAACCAAATGAGGTCAAAAAAGGGACAAACATGATAGTAAACCATTCTAAAATTATCGTCTACAAAACATATTTTACTTCATTATTAATTTATTTCAATATAAACTGCAGTAAATGGCTTAAGTGAATGAATTTAGCTTTTAATTTATCATTTGCTAGTTGATGTTTGTCGATGTTGACTGTTTTTATTATCATTATGAAGAATAATGCACGAAATTTCTATGACTAATATTTAAAAGTTTTAGGATCAGTTGAGTTTAAAAGAAAAAAGTGCTCCAAATATATTTTTGCAATGTGATTATTTATTGTTGGACTGTAATTTGCAACAGTAATTACGTTTAATAAATAATAAAAGACAATATTAAAGTTAATTTTTGGCGACTTTTTTACAATTTGGCATTTAATTCTGTTTCAGTATTTTTACTTGTATCGTATTACGATATTGCAACGTTCTTTCTAAAGTGTGTAATTTTGGAAAATGTATTATTTTGTTTTTGAAGTTAGGAAATAAAAGTTTCTTCTTCTTTTAAACTTTGGTAACATTTCTGTTGGTTTCTTTGAAAAACAAAATTGTTCTTATTTTCTCTTTTGGCTTATTTTTGTGCACCTCCCCTTGGGGTTGCATTCAAATGTTCCCAAGGGGGTGTTTTACCCCTTTTATGGGGTAAATCAGTGTTAATTTCAATGCAGACAAAAGTGATATGAATTGGCGCGACCACTTGGCGATGTATCGCCAAGCTTTTGGTTTCCAGGTGTTTAACGCCAATTTGGCGACAAATTTGGCGAAAAAAAATTTTGAATTGGGTTCAATTTGGTGCTTTTGGTGATATTTTGCGAAAAGTCCACTGAATGATGCTAAAATCGGCGATATTTAGGTGATTAATCATTGTAAAACATTTTTTTGCATTTTTCGTGGCAAACTAGGGATGTAAATGTTTGAATTGTTATCTTGCTCACTCCAAGCACTATTTTAGCACTTTAGGCATCTACTACGAAATTTACACCTAAAAGGAAGTAGTATGGGGTCCATACCAAATTTTTATATCATACTTTGAAGGAATTATAGTTAAATTACAACTAAAATAGAGTATTTTTTCTGCTATATCAATTTTTTACAAATGAACTTTAAATTTTATACCACATGCAAAGCCGTGCGGGAACCGCTAGTCTTTCATATTCATGAATAGTTTTCAGATGAATTTACCTTTATAAACTTTTAAGTTTAATGTTCTAATTATTACAACCTTATTAAAAGTAACAATGACATACTTGTTCTAATTTGAGTTACCTCGGTAGGACCTGTGTAGAACTTATTTTTATAGACATATGTCCTTTTAATTCAGTAGAGTCTCGAACACTCTGCCTAAAGGTGGAATACTAAATATCCAAGTTTGCACAAATGGCGGGTTATATAAGAAACAAGCAAGACAGAAATACGAGAGCGATTTTTTTTCGTACTACTAGAATATGTTCGTGGAGTTTTCTAAATTCGGCAAGGTATAATCTACACTGCAAAAAATGAACTGCTGTTTTTACAGTATAATAATGGAAGCCCTGGTTCCAATTAAAAACTGTAAAATGCTTACTTCAGTAGTTTTTTACTGTAAAGTTAGCTATTTTACAGTTTATTGCCGTAAAATTTAGCTATATTATACTGTAAAAACAGCAGTATAATACTTTCAGCAAAGATTCCAGTTTAAAACTGCAAAATGCACGGTAATAAACAGTAAATTTAGCAGTTTTACAGTTTATCAACGTAAAACTAGTAATTTTAGTGTTTAGTACTGTAAAATTAGCAAATTTTCCGTTTATTACATTAAAATTCGAAATTTTTGCACTTTATTACCATATAATTTGCTGCATTACACTCTAAAAACAACATTAATTTTTTGCAGTGTAGTGGCAAGTTATTTGGAGTCGGAATTGAAACAGTCGAGTATGCTAATTGAAATATCGGTTAAAAGAATATCCTGCTTAATTTAATAAATTTTCAATGTAAGCAACCACTATACTTTGTTCTTCTGATCCCGGATAATGGAATATCCCACATATTGGAATAATTTTTCGTCGCAAAATGGATATTTGGTGAAGTGGGCTTGACTGCATGAACAGTTGGGAAAATAAATCTATGAGAAAAATAATAGTTAAAGTTTTTTTCCGGCAGGTATAAAACAGGCGAGCAAAAAAGTCACTTTTATGACCACATTCTACTTTTCCTGATCATAGTTGCAATATTCTGATAGGAACTTTAAATAAATAACTACATCTATAGTTAAAAAGAAGAAAAAAAAAAGAGCTTCGAACATAAACAAAAAAGATTGAAAACTTCTGTTTTCGAACACATATGTATTCTTAAACTTCTAATATTTCATCCAGTGTGATACTCCATTACGTACATAAATAATACAAATAAAACTCTGCCAATTATGATCAGATCCGTTAATAATTTCAACGAGAAGTATCTTTCTGACAACCCATCTAACTCGAGTTTTCAATGCACTTCTCAGTAAACTATTTGGGCGTAGTTAACAGACAAGCATTTGATGATTGGAATACTGTTAACATATTAAATATTCCTAATTCCTGAAGCCAATGTGCGGTAATAGACATGTTCTGAAGTTGCTTTCTGAAGAAGGCTGTCAGTCACATGAACGCGTTGTAGCAATGATGTTTCTCATTTTAATATTAATTGCTATTTCTGAGTTGTTTTGCTTCTTGTATTGTTGGGAATTTAAATGGGTGTTGCTTTTCATATTGAATACATTTATTTGTTTTGAAACATATGGTACGGATAATATTTTTTTTTTAATTTAAGAATTAATTTGGCTTACAAAAGCGCAGATTAGTTATAGTAAAGTTCAGAATAGCTGCACTTCATTTTGAAGCTAAAACGGTTAAACATGTTGCCATCATATTAAAAATCAAGATTAAAGATCACCACTTGCCACGTAGTCCACGTAAGTGGATTAGTGGCGACTAAAAATGTTAGAGTCAATCGCCACCCGGTCAACATTTTCCTTTTGTCAATTAACGTTAATACCAATGATTAGTTACATTAACCTATATTTATATTTATACCTTTTATGTTTTAATAACAATTTGACTGATAATTGTTGTGTAGCTCTTTTCTTTTCTTTTTTTTCTTTTTTCTTCTTTTTTTTTTTTTGGTTTATAAAAAATGTGGCGACTTATTAGTTTGTTTCTACTCACCAGTAGTGATCACAAAACTATCCCAATCTCGATCTTTACATCACACTTTGTGTACATAGCATAACATTCAATCAAGGAGTTTTTCGGAAAGAAGTTTCGAAATTAAAATGTACACGAGGTAGATTTGCAAGAAAAAAAATGCATGAATTTTTTAGTTTCATTTCTTTTATATCTTATAGTTACATATTCGAATTCGTTCATAGAATCTATGAGGATTATTTTCGTCATTTAGTTTTTTCTTTCATTTTGCACAATGGTACCTAACTAACTTTTTTTTCTTTTCAATTTTACATAAATGAAATTTTATAAATGATGACATTTATGAATTAAATATGAATTACTTAATATAAAAAGTTGTTTAAATCGCATCGCTTTGGTAAAATAATTTAAAATATTCCTACTTTTTTTAAACATTTGAAACTCCTTGAATTAATCTTGTGCTTTTGCTACAGGACGCGGATTTTGGAGGAAATTTTACTATGACTACCCTGTTCATCAATGAAAACGATAAGGTGTTGAAAATATTCCATGTTTCAGGTGATATGTATTTTGAAGTTTTTAGTGTAAAAGTTTGAAAGAATTGAGTCTCAAATTATTTCTGAAATACAGTTTACTTTTTCATTATAAATCCTTAAATTTACTTCGGAACATATGCGGAGCAAAAACTTTTAATAACAATGACAATCTTCTTTCTTTGTATAGCTACGCCGAATAAAATAAATATATATATATATATATTAGTTGTTCATTGGTACAAAATAGAGCCTCTAAATTTAACTCACAAATTTTAAAAAACAAGAAATAAATAAAACCAACTTTTAAACAGAAATGAGAAAAAAAATACCCAGTGTTAGACTTAAAAAAATCCTCCTCTGTGGATGGAGATAAGATGAAAAAAACATCTGGTGGCTCAACCCGAATTTTAGAAATTTATACAATTCTTAAAATGTATGAAAATAAACATATCACGAAATGCCATGTAAGTATCGTGTAATTACGAGGAACTTACGGGTTTATCACTTGAGTGAGTTAAATTACATTTATTTTCTAGGTTATTATTTTTTAACAAAAGTAATCCTTGAAATTCCTCACATTGATGAAATTCCAAATACGTTAAATATGAACTACTTGAAATTAGAGATTAATTAAACAGCAATTTTGTAGGTAAAATAATTTTAAATGCTCCGCTAATTTCGTTTTTTATTTCATTGAAGTATTTATTTTTTAATTTTTTTATTTATTTGCAAAAACCAGCTTTTTAAATAAGAATTTTCTTCAAATATCAATAACGGGCCCATCTAATGAGTATTTATATTTCATTTATTTTATTTTCACTGCATCTCGGAATTTTTCATGTGAGCCTAGTACGAAGCAACAAAATTGTTTGAAATTGTATTCCTATTTTTCTCTGCCGTCATTTACCTTTTTAAAGAATAAAATCCAAAGAAAAGAGAGCAATATTTCAATATATTTATCTTTACTGAAAAATTAAAAAAGCATGAATTAATTACAACTTCAGACAAATGCATCAGCAGCAAATTTTTGTTTAGTGTAGAGTACCTTTGCATCAATAAAAGGGCTTTGTTGCATCCTTAAAATAGCTATTTGATTCGTTTTCACGCAATTTTTTTTTCGATTCATATTGTTTTTCCTTTTTAATCATACTTTAGTGCAATGTATTTTTCATCATTTTTCATTTATCATAATTTTTACTTAAAATACAACACGAAATCGTAAAACTACACGCTTTAACATTTTTTCGCAATCATTATATTTCTACTTCAGTGCGTTTGAAATTAAAACAAATGAACAGGTGCCTTGGCTCAAACAGTACCTTCTCGCATTGAAAATGAAACAAAAAGGAAGCTCACAACTGTCAAAGTGAACCTATATTGAACTAAACAAATTAGGTATGATAATGCTAAAATGATGATCGATTGCCATAACAATAAGCGTGTTTATAATAGCCTATGATTAAATTAAGATTTATTATGAAGCATGAAATACTTACCTGCTAAAATACGTAACATTCAGTCAGTTGAAAAAATAGGGTACACGTCAAAACTTTTTCTTCTCTCCCTCCGATGTTATGCACTTACAGTTGATATCCAACGTCGGTACAGTGTGCACGATAAAAAAAAGAAAGACAAAAGGTAATCAGAAGTTTTTCTTCATCGTGGCCGTAAGGAAAAACAGCCAGTAGTTATCATGTGCACTAAATGATGACACTGCACTAGCAGCTAACACTCATAAAGAAAAATAAATTAGTAAGAGAAATTATACAAAATTAAAAAATGGTGTTTAAAGTTTCAATGCTTACCAATCAGTTACCTTTTGCAGCTTGTTCTTATCTTGGTAGTTCAATCTTTCTTTCTAAATATCAGCTAGTAGTGCAGTGTCAACTGCACTAGCAGTCGACACTTGCATTAGTTCAGTACGGGTGTCACCTAAGTGGTGATTTCACTTGAGCCGGAAAAAAAAACACATCAGCATGTCCTACAATCTATCAATTTCGTTTCTAGGAAGCAAGTGTGGATAATAATCTCCTTTTTTTAATTATATGTGGAAAACTAGCGCCAGCTACCTTACACTATTTTTACTAAGTTACCCTATACAGTGTAAAAATTCAGGAAGCTTTTATGGTAAATGTTACTGTAAAATGTAGCGTTTACCGTACAGAAAATGTTTATAGTAAATTGTACCGATAAAAAAAAAAATTTCGATTGCAGCGCCAATTGATCACCACGTGACTTACTGTGAGATACAGATGACACCCTATTTCCACTCTCCTGGGGCCCTACTCTGAAACTTCCTGGAACTTCCAGTGACGTTTATTACTCCCTCACGACAAGCAAGAATAGCCGAAAAAGTAGTCGCTTGTCAAATTTTGTACTAATCTGAAAGCCCTAATGTGCCCAAGCGAGAATTTTCTCTCCTTCTACCGCGTATCGAGAAGGAAAAACGATTGACCAATCAAATGACAGTATTTTTAGTATATCTCACTCGCGTTACATCAGGGTCATTCCATGTAAAGTGAAACCAATTGGTCAAAAATTCATATTGAAGTTATGTTGCTATGTTATACATCATTTTAAAGCTTAAAATGTATATTTTAAGAATCCTGCATTGGTTTTTTGGTGAGAGTTAGAATAATACTTGTTTTCTTAGTTGGAAGTACGATATTCACGAACTTGAAAAAAATCAGAAAAAAGAACACATTTTCAAATGCATATTTCTCATCGAAAAATAAACACAAAAATAACTACTTGTAGCACAATTTTAACTACTAAGACTGTACTATAATAATATGCATTCATTAATTAATTTTGAATTGATCTAAATGGTGTAGTTGAAGTTTGGAACAAGAAGTTCTGTCAAGAACTAAACGAGCCTACTTTCCCGTACATCGACATCGGCATTCTAGCATCTGATCATTATTCTCTTGATTATCTAAGACTAAAAATTATGTCAAACATACCTTTTTAGCACTTGAAGCTGATTTCTAAAAGCAAAATATACCCCTATCATCAGATGAAATAGACACATAAAAAGTAAATAAATGAATAAATAAAGTTTTGTCGCACCTTTTAAAGAATGTAACTGTTACAGTTTTTCCGTAGGAAAATTCCTCAATTGTTTTCAAAAAAAAATTAAAAGTACAAAGTACATCAAAACACATTTTATCAAAGAAAGAAAAAAAAAAAAGAAAAAAAACTCGTCCGTTGATAAAATGTCTCGAATTTCACTTTTAATCCGTTGCCAGTTGTTAAATATAAATAAAGAATAAAATGCCCTGGCGAATGAAACATTTTTGTTACAAAAAAAAATCGTCTGCCAAAAAAAATAATAATAATAATAATAAATTCAATAAAACAAATGAATAAATAAACAAAAAATCGTCTGCACAGTCAGTCATTTTTTTTCGGACTGTTTACTCAAAAGTTATTAAGGGTGACAGCTTGCTTGAGCGGTTCAATGTTGAACGAAAAATTGTTCAAATCGGAAATGTAAATACGGGAATGAAGTATCCTTGAAAAGTTCTTTCCAACAAAAAAAAGTTTGTTCAAATCGGACTGTTCATTAAAAAGTTAGTATCGCGGGACCGGTTGTTTGAACGGCTCAAATTTGAACCAAAAATTGTTCAAATCAAAAAATCAAATATGGGAATGAGCTGTACTCGCCGAGATCTTTCCAACAAAAAAAAGTTTGTCCAAATCGGACTGTTCATTCAAAAGTTATTAGGGGGGGACAGACAGACCGACCGACCGACCGACCGACCGACACACAAATTCCCCATCTCAATACCCTACTTTCAAATTTTTAATTTTTCGATATTCATTTTACCTTTTTATTTTTTTCACTTGGCGATATTTTTTTTTGACTTGGCGATATTTTTTAACTTGGCGATATTTTTTGGACTTGGCGATATTTTTTAGATGCATTAAGCTACTTTTAATACTTTTTTCGTCTTTCTTTTATTTTTAACGGGAAAGTAGGCTAAAAAAGAAGTTTGATGTTACGTCTGTAACAAAAAAGAAGCAAAAGTTGTCATTACGTCCTAAAAAATCCAAATTAAAAAAAAACCCTTAATGGTCCTTTTGGCAAATTCTTAGAGTAATTGCCCACCATAGTTAAAAATATTGCAACTGATTCAGTTTTTAAATTAATGCTGTTACAGACGTAACATTTCGGACATAACAAATGGCTCTATGTTACGTCCGTATCAAAAGTAAATTTCCAATTAAATAGATAAAAAGCACAGGATGAGCAATACATGTATATAGCATAATATGGTACGAGTACTAAAGTTTCTGGTATTCTGATTTTGAAATTTTTAATTCTGTCGGCATGTAATTGAAATTTATTTCTGAAGATTAATAAAATACACATATGGTATAACTGATTATAATTTATACCTCAACTGGCATTTTTTTGCTACGTCACATGGAAAGGGAGCTGTGGATGGAGTTGGGGGTATGGTCAAGCACCAGCTTTGGCAGAGAGTAAGATCTAGAACAGCATTTGTCAACGACGCTCTTTCCTTTTTTCAGTGTGCAAACTCCATTGCAGAAAAAGTTAAAATTATTTATATGCCCCAGGAAAATGTTTTAAAGCTGATGCCAAAATTGGAAGAACGGTGGGCTAACATCGCGAATTTGCCAAAAGCCCGCGAAATGTAGTTTTTTCGAACAGAATACGAAAATGCCGTTCGAATTTCGAGAACGTTGGACGAAAAAGGACACATTTTTTCATTCAAAAAAAATTATCAAAATTGACCAACTGTCACCAAGAAGGTTAAATTTTAGTTTGGTACTAGTATTCTGCTATATCATCCAACATTTTCAAATTTTGAAGTTCACCTAAGACCAATCACTGATTCCAGGGAGGAATTTATTTTTCCCAATTTTTTTATGTAGCAGCCCCATTATGCATTAATTTTAAGAACACAAATAAATAAATTGTGTGAAGGCCCTTCTAAACTTTTCTTGTGTCAATCTTTCTTGAAAATAATTGTCTTAAGATGCATTAATTTATTGTTACATATTGACATATCAGCATATGCTCTCAACTCCCCCAGACTTACCCAAATTTTCTAAAACTGTTACAGTATAACTTAAAATATTCAAATAATGTGTTAATTAATGCTACTGTATTGTTTTAGCACAAAAATCTTTGTTTATTCCTGCTTTAAAATACTGTTTTCTACTTTCAAATCAGAGATGTTACGTCTGTAACACCACTTTGTTTCGTCCGTAACAAGTTTATGAATTTTTTTCACAAATTCGGCAGTCAAAATCCACACAATCTTTATGGTTTTAAAAAGCTTGAAGAGTCTAAGTCTCTAGAACACGTATTAAAAAAAAAAGTTCAAAATTTCCGTATAATTCAGAGGAATATTGTAATTTGTATGACATAGTCGAGTTTTTGCTGTTTTGTGAATTACGTCTGTAACAGGCAGTTTTTAATTTCTGTATTTTTTTGCAATTAAGTAATCTGCACGCAAATTTAATGTAGAATAAACATCATCAAGTTACACTACAGGAAAAAAAATTGAAGACTTTCATCAGCCCAAACCAGAATTATTTGTGTTCAAAGTCTGCGATTGTTACGTCTGTAACGATGAAATTGCCCATCAACATTCGTGCGTGCATTTTGCTTTAACTTTCTGGTTTAGCTTAGCGTCCGCAATAGATGGCAAAAAGATTCGAGAGCCAAATATTAAAAGCATTCGGGCAGATTAAGGTGTTGTGTTTCAGGAATTTAAAAATATTAGAATTTTAAATCATAATTAGTACATCTTTTCAACACATACGAGCATACAAGCGTAAGCGAAGTAAGGTGTCGAAATACATTATACGAATTCATTTCAATGTATCAAATGCTTCGACTAAACATGAAAAAATGTATAAATACTTTTAAAAAATAATACTAATATTTAAAAATATTTGTTAAATTAAATCATTTAACTTCATGACTTTGTTTTCAGCGATATTTTGACTTTATCGCAATAATAGTTTTAAATTCAGACTTTAAGTAAAAGTCCCCCTTTTGCGTTACTCATTTTTGTTTTCGCAATAATAGTTGTATTTTCAGTCTTTAAATGCTAAGTAAAGAAAAATCACATGTCTGGGCAGGGCAAAAATAGGCCTTAAATCCATCTAAAGTTTTTAAAATGGAGAAATTTCATATCGCACTATGACAAGATAAAAAATAAATTAAAAAATACTCTTTCGAAAACTTGAAATCCAAAATATTTTACTATTTCATTACATTGTTTTTATTTGGGGGGGGGGGGGCAGCACATAAAGCTCGTGCTCAATGTCCTACAAAGTTGTGCCCTGTGTCTAGGTATCACTTTTTCAAAACGTGTATTTAAAACATTTGTTGTTTGAGAGGGGTAAAAATTACTGCATGTGCTGCGCTTTTTGCAATGATTTTGATAGACTCAATTCTGCTTTTCGCGATATTTTGGCCTTTTCGCCAATAAGAGATTTATATTCACTCACTAAATATTAAGTACAAGTCCCTATTTTTGGGGCAATGCATAAGAGAAAAATGGATAATAAATCACATGTCTGCGGATCTTTTTTCCAAAATGCATTTAAAACACTTTATGTTTGAGAATTGAAATAAACAAATTCATGTTTTATGCTTTTACTATCATTTTAAGACTTGAAAAACGATGATTCAATTATTCTGTGAGGTAAAATTAAACTTAAATACGATACGATAAAAACGAAATGCTCCCCCCCCCTCCCCTGGTAGAAAACAGAATTTGAGTAAAGAGCTCATTTTATTAAAGGAAATGTATCCCTCCCCCTTGGGTTAGATCGACACCCTGGTTAAGTAAATATATAAATTCAAGTTTTAGGCATACCTTAAAGTAATTTCAATTTGCAAAATTTTGGCCAATTTCTCAGTAAAATAAGATGATTATAGATAATCGGCAAAGTTGCAGAGTTCCAATTACTGCCGATAAATGGATGCCTCTCCCAAATTCAAACTCAAAATAAAGAAAAAAATCTTGACTCTCAATGTAAAAACATACTAAACCACATTTTCAGAACTTATAAACATTATGGCACACTCCGCGTTGAGAAAAAATGGAATAAACAAACAGCTTCTCACTGCCGAGGAAGGCATCTCACGTCTTCTTACCCTGTCGTAAACTTCTCGGCGCGATTCTAGATACCTTAAATTAGAAGTGGCTTTGAGATTAGCGATTATTCGTGTCTCACGAGATGTGACGTCACGGGGCACAAAAAACCCGTATTCTCGGTATCGACTATATTGACGATACAATGAGAGTAGGGCCCCTGATGTGTCTCATCTGGTACCTTAATTAGTAAAGCAGTGTGAAAAAATTGGGTCCCGTGTTCGACACTTGTCGTTCGTATATTGCGCTTTTTAATTCTTGTTTTCTCTTCCGTAACATTTTACAATGAAAAAATATTTTACGGTAAAAGTTACTGGCAACATGGATGCCAGTAACTTTCACCATAAAATGTCAGGAAAATTTTTAACAGTGTAGTTGATTTCATTCAAAAAATTAATAGCTCTGAACATCAATGCAAAAAAAAAAATAATAATGCACATCGTTTTCAAAATTGGAATATTGATGGTTTTTATACATATTTCTTAATATTAAAAAATAGTAAAATTCTTGTAATTATCATTTGAAGTATTGGTTGAAATTTACTGGTGTCAAATACAGCACTTACACTGAAAAAAATAAAGTGTTGTTTTTACAGTATAATACTGGCAGCAGAGGTTCCAGTTTAAAACTGTGGAATGCACAGTAATAAACAGTAAAACTAGCAAATTTTAGTTTATTACTGTAAAGCAACAGCTTTATAGTTTATTACCACAATTTTAGTTTATTGTCACAAAATTAGCTGTATTACACTAAAAACAATAGTATAAAACAAGCAGCTTAGGTTCCAGTTTAAAACTGTAAACTGCACAGTAATAAACTGTAAAATTAACAATTTTACAGTTTATCATTGTAAAGCAGTAATTTTACAGTTTATTAGTGTAAAATTAGCAATTTTATAATTTATCACTGCAAAATTAGTAATTTTTACAATTTGTTACTATAAAATTAGCTGTATTTTACTGTAAAAACTACATCTATTTTTTAATGTATCAAGATCATATTAAGTACGTTCTAGTATACTGCCGTGGGCAGGTAAAGGGCAGTAACTGCAAATTTTTCGATTTTCATTTTTTTTGCATTTTTGAAATCTATGTTACATTAGTTTTATGGTACAAGCATCTTTTTTTGGTTTCCGATGAAAAAAACTGTTTTTAATCAATGGTAATTAGCAGTAACTGCATTTTTTGTTACTTTGGGCAGGTAAACGGCAGTATCTGCATGACTGCAGGATGAACATAATATGAATCGGTGTGCAAAACTTGCATCAAGCCGCAAAAACCGTTTTCTTTGTACCTAAGCTGAGCAAAAGTAGGGGTGCCCTAATGGGAGGTCACGGGAGGTCATTGGTTGCACTTGAATGTTCCCAAGGGGGTGTTTTATTCCTTTTGGGGTGAATCAGTGTTAATATCAATGCAGACTTAAGTGATATAAATTGGCGTTACGACTTGGCGATATATCGCCAAGCTTTTGGTTGCCAAATGCTTGTCGCCAACTTGGTGACATATCGCCAAATTGGCGACAAATTTGCCCAAAAAAACTTATTTTATGAGTTTGGGTTCAATTTAGCGCTATTGGCGGTATTTTGCGAAAAATCCACTGAATGATGCTAAAATCGGCGATATTTAGAAAATGAGTCGTTGTAAATCATTTTTTGCATTGTTGCGTGGCACATTAGGGGCTTAAATGTTTGAATTGTTATCTTGCTCATTCCAAGCACTATTTTAACACTTATCTACTACGAAATCTACTAAGAAATTTACACGTAAAAGGAAGTAGTGTGGGGTCCATACCAGATTTTTTTCTTTCAAATAAAGTTTCTCTCCACTAGCAGACAATATTTTCCACGATTTCAAAAATACACAAGCCAAACTTGGCAGACGACAAACAAAAATGCAGCAATGAAATGATTTTATTTACATTGTTTTGTTTTCTTTTAGTTACAGTTGCTTTCATACTAACAGACGATAGTTTTTGCAGTTTAATCCCTAGCTGTTGTATTTTTAATAGTACTATGAAAAAAATCGTCAGCACAACAAGCATTTTAAGCGCTCTTTTTCTCAAAGTGATTTCTTGTTTTGATGCAAAGTACAAAGCATTAACTGATTTGTAGTAATTTTAAAACATCTGGTGTGGACGCCACACTACTTCCTTTTTTACGTTTAAATTCCATAATAAATGCCTCAAGTGTTAAATTAGTGCATTAGAGTGAGCAAGAAAACAATTCAAACATTTACACCCCCAGTTTGTCACAAATCAATGCAAAATAATTTTTTACGATGATTTATTTTCTAAATATCGCCGATTTTAACATAATTCAGTGAATTTTTCGCAAAATGTGCCAAAAGCGCCAAATTATTAAAAAAATCATTTTCGCCTGATTTGTCGCCAAGTTGGCGGCAAACACTTGGCGGCAAACACCAAAATTTTGGCGATATTTTGCCAAGTGGTTGCACCAAATCATATCACTCAATCTGCATTGAAATTAACATTGATTTACCCCACAAAGGGGTAAAAGACCCCCTTGGGAACATTCGAATGCAACCACAAGGTGAGGTGCACATTTAGACCACCCTCAGAGCCTACATACCAAACTAGAAGCTTCTACGGCGTATAGTTTTTGAGTTATGCGACATACATACATACATACAAACATACATACGCACATACATACGTACATACAGACGTCGCGAGAAAACTCATCGTAATTACTGGGGCATGGTCGAAAAGGATATTTCGGCTGTTTATATGATAGTAGGTACATACGCACATGCTGATACGTCGAAAAAACTACTCAAAATTCAATCGGGGGTGAGCAAAATCAAATTTAGACCGAATTTTGAGTGAAATTTTCTTTGTGATTACAATACTTCCTTTACTAAGTAAAAGGAAGTAAAAATGGCTGAAGAATTATCAAGTTTTGCTTCATATTTTACATAATACAATAGTTTCATTATATTTGTTAATTATATTTCGCGTTCGTTTATATTAAATCTATATCAAGTGGATACACGGTATTTATGTATATTTTTGAATAAAACATATCATTCACAATGAAATAATATATTTCATAATAACATATCTACTCCGCATGTTGTCGAATATGTAAATACTGGACATTTAGTAGCATACTGTGCAATTACTGCCGACTGCCAGTCAATTCCGCATGACAATTAGAGTGAAAAGAGCAGGTAAACGGCAGTATCTGCTTTACCTCTCTCTGTGCTTGCAAAATCAAAATTCAATCGATTACCCAAAAAATATATCAGTATAAACATATAGTATCGCCTATGTTCGAAGTTCAATGTTTTATTGATCTTTGTAGGAAATCAAAAACGCGTTTCTTCAAATATCTCGAAAACTCATTTTTGCAGATACTGCCGTTTACCTGCCCACGGCAGTATAGATGAGTAATGCAATTTGTCAAGTGCACACGGGGCAAGTAGATGAGGCAAAGTGAAATAATCCATTTTCATTCATTTATTGAAAAACCTACGTATTTCTTCATTTATTGATTCATTTACACTCTTTACATATTAATTCACTTATTTTCTTATTCATTACCATTTTATTTACTCATTTTTTTCTCATATATTTATGAATTTCTTTTACTCATTCGTTCATTTTTAAATTATTAATTCACTTATTCGTTTACTTGCACATTAATTTGATGAAAATCACTGCAAATCAACAAATAAAAAACGTTTCATTACAAAAATATTTTATTTTTTACATTGCCCCATGGTTTTTTGATGTGAAAATTTATAGCTGAAAACCTACATTTTAAATACAAAATTGCTGCCAAAATTTCAAAATAACTTTTCAACGCAAGTTGTAGTGCAAAATACATTGTTCCTTCTTTATGTATAATAAGTTTCAGAAAAAATTTCCATTTTGTTCACTTTTTACAGGTAAGTTACCTAAACTATTTAACTTTGCCATACATTCTCCTACTACTGTTACATCTCTGAATTATTACTACGCATTTTTCTTTTTACTCCAAAATATTTTTTAAATCCAATCAAGGTAGCTAATAAAAAACCATAAAAACATGCAAAAAATGAAATTTAGAACACTTCGTCTCTATTAGAAACGGATTTTTTTTTTATTTATTTATAATGAAATAACTGCCATGTTATTCATTTATACAAACGCCTGATAAAATGAAAGAAAAAACAGAAGCTTTTAACCAAGAGCATTTTAGATACGTAATACCAAAAAAAGTTGTAAAAGCACTGTCATTTTTCGAAATTTCACAATATAGCATGAAAATAAGTTATTGAAATATAACACTAGTTTGAGATAAAAAATAATGTACCTTTTTGTGAACAACCAATTAATTTATGATATCTTTCCAAAGTTTTTCCAAAGGAGCAATAATTACGATTACAATAAATATTAATAAATTTCCTTCATTTCCTATCACGTTTTATTGTCGCAAACATTGACGATGACCTTCCAAGATAGGACCCCGACTGCGTTTGACATTTCTAATATGCATTATGTTATTTAACATAATAGCATTTCTAAGATGGCTGTAATCGCCTATTTTATGCGTCGTGCATACATTTGTAAGTACATTAACATAAGAAGAGACAAAAATGTCACTTCATTAACTTGTTTACCTCTCACGGTCCGAATGACATATGATGACATCCAACTATGTCACAGCCTCTGAATTATTTCCCATACTTTATCTGACCTGTTTTGACTATTATTATTTTCAGAGAGTTGTAATAAAAAGACTGATTTATATTTCCACTCTTATCAGTCGATGTAAATTTCGCCTGGAAACAGAGGCAAAAAGAAAAAAAAAAAACCTTATCGTTTTTTAAAAGATTAAATGCTGTGTAAACTCCATTATTCCTGAAGTGCTATTTAGGTTCGAGATCTACCTACATATTGATTGCAGCAGTTTTGTTTACTTATTTATTCAATTTTACTTTTTTTTTCGTCTCTGAGTTTATGCTGCCGAGGTGTTAGTTTAAATTCAGGTCTTGTTAACAGAGCGGTTATATCGGTTTCGAAAACTCATTATCAAAGGCTGTCAAGTGCCAATCAGGGATCGAGGCAACTGGTGGAAAGGATGTAACAATAATTTTTATTTTTATTTTCTTTTTTTTTTTATGCCCAGGCATTGTCAGCTACCGCATTCGTGAACTGCTTAGAAACAGCCTTGAGGGTGAGTAGAAAAAATGGGTGTGGGGTCAAATGCAAAATATCTGATGATTGTTAAAAGTTACTTTGATAAAAGTTGACCACTTTGTATAGTTACGTAATCAAAAAGGCTTTATCTCTTTAGAAAATATATTTTCTTACAATATTCCTCTTTTTACGCGATCTCAACAAATTTAGTGCGAGTTTCATTTAATCTGTTTAGTGAGCTTGTTGAAATTCCACTTTTGCGGTATTTTAACAAGCAACACGCTGCAACTTTTTGAAATGCAACGCATTTTAGAAATACCTATTGTAACATCAACATTTTCCTGAAAGTAAAAAAAGTCTATTGTTTGCTTTAATTTAGTTTGCATTGTTAATCGTGAAAACATTTTTTTAATTGAACTATTACGATTACTTATTGTCCCTGTTCTGCCCAAGGCCTGACATTTACCTCAAATCAATCAGTATATTTTCTTCCTAATTGGTAGATACCAGTCATGTGATCGTTTTTAATTTCTGTGAACAACTTCAACAAAAAATATAGCAAAAACTTAATTTACATGTCACCAATCATCTTTTTTTTTTTTTCAAAATGCTGTCAAGAACTCCAAGAATTTTTTTAAAGAAAAACTATCTTGCGTAAAAAACGACCACGATTGCGTAAAAAAAAATACTCCATATATATATTAGCATAACAAAATTTAAGTTTCTTTTGTGGTATATTTTAAATCTCAAGCCACTTAAAAATATATGATAGCTCAAAACATTTGCAAAATTTCAACGTTTCATTACATTCAAATTTGAGAAAAATATCGCCATTTGATTTGAATTCATTTAAACGTTTTAAATAAATGCAAATCAAATGACGCATGCCATTTTTACCTGTTTCATTGACAAAAATAGTAAAGCAATTTAAACTATCTACTTTAATTTTCATTACTGCCAAATCAAGTTGCGGAACAAATTTTTAAAGGAATAAATTTTGAATGAATTAATTTTTGAATAGCGGTAAATTATGAGTTGTTTCATTATTTTTCACTGATACCGGTGAAAAATTATCTGTAAAATGGTGTCTTGCTTTTGAAGATCGATGAAGTATTACTAAACTTATTTTGTATCACCCCCTCTCCAAAAAAAGAGCTTTCAGAATTTATAAATATGTCGATGGAAGTTTAGATTAGAAACCTGCTGAAGAAAACAGTTATAAAAACATTTTTCTGCCCAGATTCGAACTAATTCCACAATAAACACGAAGCTCTGCCAACCGCGCCACTGCGTCTTGATTTTCGGATATTATTTGTGAAAGTAATGTGTCATAAAAGAAAACAGCAAAAGATCTGTTTTTCACAAAAAAAGCAATATTCAGACCGTGAGTCAATATTACGTTAGTAGTTGGCTCAATAAGCTTTAAAATGAGGGATAAACCATGGAATTTGGTTAAGAAATAAGGAAGAACTGCCGCGGTAGCAGTAAACGGGCTAGAGAAATATTATAAGATTAGAATTTTCGGCGATATTTTTGAAAATGATTTTCCTGTACAGAAAAAATATAAAAAATAACAGTTGGCAACCCGATAGCAGCTATATTGCGTTTTCGTTTCTAGTATAAAGATTATTTCTTTCCACTGCATAATTGCTCAAACTGCAAGACAGCTCCTCACCCAGGGTCAGACAACCTAATAAAGCTAGTGGACACACAGCAAGTATAAAATGGAAACGAAAAAGAAAAAAAAACAGCAATAGAAAACGGAACAATTGCCTATCTCAGAGAACCAAACCCTTTTATACATTCAGAATCTGGCACTCGTGATAGGCTTCATGTAATAGAGCCGTCAAGGGTGAAAAGTTAAATGGGAATTTGACCCTCCATGAAGGGGTCAGGATCATATTAGCTTCCTTCCAATTTCTTTTCTTTTTCGCGAACGCAGATCAAGCAAAAACATTTATTTCTAACAGCTAACTGTAACTGGTTGTAGCTAGAGGGGGGAATGTCAGAAAAATTAGACAAATGTACACACGCATCAATAAATAAATAAATAAACAAATAAATGTATTACTCAAACATATATCTGTATTGAGAAAATTTACTACACTGCAAAAAAATTAGCTGTTGTTTTTACAGTATAATACTGGCAGTCGAGATTCCACTTTAATGTTGCAAAATGCACAGTAATAAACAGTAAAACTGGCAATTTTACAGTTTCTTACTGTAAAGTTAGAAATTTTACAGTTTATTGACGTAAAATTTATCTGTAAAACTGTAAAAACAAAAGTGTAATACTGGCAGCAGAGGTTCCAGTTTAAAACTGTAAAATGCTCGGGTAATAAACTGTAAAATTAGTAATTTTACAGCTTAATACTGTAAAAGTAGAAATTTTAGTTTATTACTATAAAATGACAAATTTTTAGTTTATTATTATAAAATTTGCTGTAGTATACTGTAAAAACAATATTCATTTTTTATAGAGTAACTGTAGAATAATTCTTTCTTACAGATTGATTACATTGTGTGGTAAAGGTTGATTAACTATTTTACTCGTATCTGCAAGTTATTATTTAACCTGTTTTCATATTTTTGGTTGAGGGATCAAAATTCAGGACATTACTTACATGTTAGGTTTAAATCATATAGGGACTCAAGGGAGTTCAGGTCCGGCTCTTATTTTCAATTTTACGTTAATTGTTTCGTATGAGATAAATTTCGGGCAATTTACGCATTTAATGAGCTTCAAAGACAATAGGGATCCGCACTTCTTTTATTAGAAATTAAGCCTTGTTTGCATGTAAAAACAACCTGGATATTGTGAATTTTGGATAAATTTTATCTGCATACTTTTTATTCATTGATCTGTATGAATTTCAGCACCTTAAATAAACGCTGTTTAGTGTCCTTAAGTCCATTTGATGCAAAGGAGCTCTTCCTGTAAAATTAGACTATTTTTCCAAAGCTCTCCAAACTTGTGTTATAATAAGTAAAACCCTTTCGTTTTCCGTGAATAAATTTTTATAAAACTATAGGGCTCCTCCCCCTGCTCGCTTCGTTCACTAACCCCCGTTCGTCACCTGCGGCGACTTCCTCTCCGCCTTCAGCGGCTCGACCACCAACCTGCTTGGTGGTTTAAAGTCAAATCGACTATATGCCACCGAATACAGCGTCCCCGCTGAAAAAGAAAATAATCCCCCCTCCCCATCTTGATGTAAAATAAGCATTTTCTTTAACTGAAATGCTCACATACCCTTCAAAAGCACAGTAACACTTCCTTTACAATTTAGAATAAATTGCCAAATAAATACAAGAGACCAAAATAAGAGAGACCAGAGAGAATAAGAGAAAAAAAGAATAAAAGAGACCAGATTACCAAATAATAATCCTTCCCATCCTAATATAAAAAATGAAAAAATATGAACATAATTGAAAATCACAGTAAAATATCTAGTTCAAATAAAAAATCCAGCTCCTTTCTCTCGCAGATTAAAAAAAAAACTCAAATACGCAATGTAATTTATATGAAATCGCGTAAACAAAGTAAAATACCGTAAGAAAAATAACTACCTTTCTCAAATGTTTAGAAAAAATAAAGAAAATATAAGCAATCGTGTATCTTTTGTTGAATTAAGGCAAGCAATAAACAAAACGAAGAGTCACCGGTCTTACTTTTCGAACACGACCTTGTTGAAAAAGTTTTTTAGTCGTTTGGTTGAATGTAATATAATTTTACTCGAGGTGAGCCTTAAAAAATAATTAAATTAGAATCACTTCTATCTTCTGTTCTAAGTAACAAGAAGAAATGGAATAAACATCTTCTTTTTCAGAAAAAAAAAATCTCTTTCCAACGATATTTAACATAAGAGGGTGGGGGGATATTTTTGCCCCCTAATTTGCTGGAGTATGGAAATTAATGCTAAAAAAATTAATTTAAAAAAAACTAATTCGAAATTAAGAAAAATGGCTCCGAGGTGCAAATCTACGAGGCTCGAACTAATTTTGTACCACGTTTCAAGTCTGTAGGGGCTATGGGGCCGCCTGGACGCAGTCCAGCCACAAACATCCTTTCACAATATCTTAGAGCTTACTTTCTTTTAATATGTAGAGATAATTTAACTCTGGCTGACGTGAAATATACTATTAGCCCCATACCATGATCATTGTATTTTTTGCATATCATAAGTATTTTTACCGGTATTTGATTAAAATGTAATTGACAGATTTCAGAAAATAATTGCAATTTAAAGATCATTTTTTAATTATCTATACAATGATATCTTCTAACATATGATTAATTTTTCCAAACTCTACGCGCAATAAATTACTTTCATTTTGTGTTATCATTATATTGTACAGTACACGCCCGATTATCCGCGGAAACTTTTGATACAGGTATCGCGGATAACAAAAATTGCGGATAACCCATAATACATAACATAAGGGGTAAGGAAGATAAAAAATGTCATTTGCTTTAAAATAATTGCATTACACTAAGAACGTGATATGTACAAACAGTGGCGATAGGTACAGCATAAAAAATTATTTGTATTTGAGGTTCTCAAGCATATAAAATCTATAAAGAAGGGGTACTTACACAGACTAAAAATGAATAGACCGCGCATCTCCCGATGAAACAGTGGATGTCAGTAGCGCTAAGATATATCACGTGATCTACAACGAAATCCTCTCTTTCTCTCTAACGATCTGGCGCGTTAAAATTTTTGGCGATCATTTGCAAGCTGTTGGTAGGCAAATGCTTCCTTGCGCTTTCCGATCGCCTTGATCATTCCGATAGCTTCGCGAGACATTTGTTTATTTGCTGCTTGCAAGTTCCATCTCCGACAAACAATCCATGGCACGAAACAGAAAAATACAATTTTCTACTTGTTTCAAATTAGGTTTCAAAAGTTTTTTTTTTCTTTTTTTTCGGGGGGGGGGGAATGCACCAAGTATAGTTTCAAAAAAGCGATTTCAAGACTTAAACTTTGAAGGTTTTGATCGATATTTAAAAAGAACAACATTTATCAAAAATCCAGGGTAATATGCATTACTATTTGAAAACAGGCAACATGCCGGAACTCTCCCCCCCCACACACAGAGATCAAAATTCTGACGGATCTTATACCAGCATTTGTCAAAGGGTGTTTTTATTTTAACACAGGCATCTATTTACCTTTTAATCTTCGCAAAATATACCACTTTCATCAAAATCCTTAATGAACATGTACTTCGAAAAGAAAAAATTTGCTCAAATCCTTAAAATCTATATTTAGAATATTAATTTCTATGTAATATTCATAACGATATCCCACGAGAAAGAGACACTTCTCAAAATAGTTTTGAAATCCTCTCTCGATCTGTAATAAATACTAAAATTGGCTAAACTTTCATCAGGTAGTAGGCACTGGCCCCCATATGGGGGGGAGGCGGGGGGGGGGGAGGCTCAAGTCCTCTCTTAGAAATTAGAATTCTCTAACTTTTAGTACTATTTGTTCAAAAAAAAATTCATAACTTTTTCAACCATCAATCAATAAGTAACTAAAAAGGCCAAAATTAAATAACTTTAATCTTCACTGAAACTTCTTTACAGGAACAAAATATCCTGCTAAGCTGTTGGAAAACTATCTGAGACTCCCCCCCCCCCGCCCGAAATTGCGAGAAATAATCTTTAAAAAAGCCGTTGCTTTACGTATGTACAAACAATTGATAATTAGTTACACATAGTTCAGTAGAGAATGAATAAAAAAACATCATAAGTAGGGGAGGTGATGTTTTAAAAATGCAATTTTTGAGACATGCCCTTTCATTCTGCTTGTGCGGTATAAGGTCGTACCGACAGATGAATAGTGCAAAAAGGTCGAATTACGAAAAATAGAGTATTTCACTTTTGCTGTTACTTTTTCCAGAAAGAAAGGGCAAATACTTCTAATTGAATAAAATGTTTAAATGGTAATTTAATGGCATTTAAATCAAGGCTTTACATTCCCCACAAACTATACAAAAACATTAATTTGTTGAAATAGAACTTATTTAAGTCACAAATTTACAATATCGATGAGGATATGGATTTCTTTTCATTCTGTGTGATCAAAGATAGCAAGCGAAAACGCTCAACTAAAATTGTTAATTTTGTTCATGAAATGTTACTCGCCAAAAAAGTGATAAAAATCTTTCTAACTCTATTTTTAACAATTAAAGCAAGTAGTTTTGAAAATAACTGAGATATTATTACAGACTTAACTTACCTATAGAATGTTATTTGCCCTCCCTTGACCGATTTTTCTTTGCATCCAAATGCACAACATTTAGAAACCATTTTATCTCAAAACTAAAGTTCATCTCCATAGAAGTGCATGCTATGATCCGCTGCGGTGGTTGTAGATTTGTAGATCACGTGGTTAAAGCCAGGTAGGTTCTGGCGGCGGAAAGGTTGCCACACACTCTCTCTATGTATCTTAACTCTGTGGGTACTTACGATAACGCCCAGGTAAAATAATTTATCGGGTGAAGTACACCGCACTCTTGGATAGGAAATGTTTTTTTTTAATTTAAATTCGTGCTTTTTCAAAAAAAAAATAAGTTAATTGTGTTTGTTTCTTTCCCGAGACCCTCGTGGATAATTGAGAGTTTACTGTATTAAGTAGTGAGTTAAATATTTCTTGTAATTTAATAAAAAGTCAATTTTCTCAAAATATTTATTATTGTGTTTAATAATTTATCAGCATTTCTTTTTAATACAAACAACAGATAAAACGTAATTAAGTTGACAAATTTCTACCTGTAAGTATTCATTGATCATCAAAAACGGTGCAACTTGTGTTTTGGAGAATCAGTCAAGCATCTGTTAGTTTCACTTGTTTTATGATACAACTTATCTCAAAAGTCAAATGACTGAAATTTTTGGGGTTTTTTTTTTTTTTTTTTGGTTGTCCGTCATTGGAGAGAAAAAAAGAGTTTGGACGTTACCACTTTTTCAAAATTAGTGAGTACATCCATTTAACCCCTCATACCTGGGGGCATTAAAGTTTATTGGTGATTTCGTGGGATCATCTTAATAAAGTGTAACGTTTTGCTTTGAATAAATAAATTTAAATCAAAAATGAAAATTCAACAAAAAGTACCTGAAGTATAGAGGCTTAAACTTATGCGTTAATGAAATTAGAAATAAGAAAGCACTTTTGTTATCTTTAAAAGTTGCTTAAGTCGAGTTAGGAAGCATTGAGGGGGGACAGAATGCAGAGTTTTGAGTCCCCTTTTGAATTCCACGTGCTCCCGGTCCTTTTTTAGTCAGTTATCATTTAAAAATTAAAATATATAAGTAAATAAGTAAAAGCAACAAAGATGACTTAAAAACAACTCAAAATCTCGTAAAAGACTACTAAAAATAAAATTATGTGATAAACTTTTCAGTATTATTAATTAGAAAGTAAGCTAATGATTTTTTAATGAAGTATTCCAATTTTTTGGCAGATTTTTTTTTTTTTTTTTTATTCATCGGCACAAAAATCTTTCATTTTCATTTTAAGAATTTTTCATTCAAAGCTAAAGAAGAAGTTGCAAGAAAAGAATCTCCATCAGGATCTACCTGGAAATTGGAATCCTGTATAAATAATAGTCTGAAAACAGATTTTCTAGCAGTCAAATGGGTTGCTGTTAAGTTATATTAGTCAGTTACTTAAACCCTATACGTCTTTAATTTACCAATAGATAGCTTTCATCTCTTCAGACTCATTAAGTAATACGAGTAAAGGTAAATAGAAATCCAAGACAAGAAGAAAAAGACAAGGAGAGCGGAAACAGATTTCATGAAGTCTCCCAAACCTCAAAAGACGTTTCCCTCCAATCTTACTTTTATTTTTTATTAGCCTTTCCCACTAATTCTCGTACAATTTTGATTCAAAGCACGTTTTCAGCTACCCCTACCGAAAGTCCTAAACTGGCGTGCATGATTTATGTTTTTTTAAATAAACCTATGTTTCAGGCGGCCTATCTTTACTGAGACAAAGTTATTCAATTTATCGCCCCACGGGACGCCGTCCGTTGATAGCTTTTCTCTGCGCAAGACAGCAGGGAACCCCTCTGCATGGGGACACGAGCAGTAAATATTTTTGAGAGCATCATTTGTAGCTGCTGATGTGAAAATGAAAGATTTTTTTTTTTCATTCGGTTTCGAAAAACATTCTTCGGGAAGTGTTTTAATTTGTTTTGTTTCGTACGAAGCACTTTGTTTTCCACGTTCTAATGGAGATAGTTAAGAGGTGAACAACAAGTGGATGTTTTAAATTGCTAGAAACGTGAGGAGTCGTAAACGAGATTTATAGCGGTTTTTTTGGCTCATAAATTTGCTCAAACAACTAATTGCTACACCTGGATGAGTTTAGGTAAGCATTTCTAGTTTATTCCGTGCTGTCTGAATCAGATTTATTGATGAAAGTTAAGCTTCTTAACAGGAAAGTTAAAAAATCCATTTTGAAAATAGTCTGCTTTGTTACAATGCGAAATGATTTCGTACGGAAACAAGATTTTTTCTTTCTTTGGAAATTATCTTATAAGACGGACAGCGTCACTATTTTACACACTGTAAGGGTGGGTCTCTTTCACGAAAATAGTGCAAATCATGTTAGACACTGTAATAGTTTGTGTAACAATTAAAATAATATACACTACCTGAATATTAATTAAAAATGATTAATTGGTGGTAGCTATTGAAATTGGTTGTTCGAAAATCCGTAGTCTTGGACGATGTGTACCATTTAAAGGAGAAATTCCCTTAAAAGCAATTTAGAAATATTTGAAACTAGCGGTACCCGCACGGCTTTGCCCGTGGTATAAAATTAAAAGTGCATTTGTAAAATAATTGATATAGCAGAAAAAATGCTCTATTTTAGTTTTATTCAACTATAATTCCTTTAAAGTGATATAAAGATCTGATATGGACCCCACACTACTTAATTTTACGTGTAAATTTCTTAGTAGATGCCTTAAGTGCTAAAATAGTGCTCGGAGTGAGCAGGATAACAATTCAAACATTTGTATCCCTAGTTTGCTACGAAATAATGCAAAAAAATGTTTTACAATGATTAATCTCCTAAATATCGTCGATTTTAACATCATTCAGTGGATTTTTCGCAAAATATCGCCAACAGCGCCAAATTGAACCCAAATAAACAAAAAAAAAATTTTTTTTCGCCAATTTGGCGTCAAATACTTAGCGATCAAAAGCTTGGCGATATATCGCCAAGTGGTCGCGCCAATTCATATCACTTTTGTTAACCAATTCATATCACCTTGCATTGAAAACACTGATTTACCCGATAAATGGGGTAAAACACCCTCTTGGAACATTCGAATGCAACCCCAAGGGAGATGGACAAAAATAAGCCAAAAGAGAAAATAAGAACAATTTTGTTGATAACAGGAACCAACAGAAATCTTACCAAAGTTCAAAAGAAGAAGAAAGTTTTCTTTCCTAGCTTAAAAAACAAAACAATACATTTTCCGAAATGAAACACTTAAAAAAACGATGCAATATGGCAATTGATACGATATTTCGTTAATCTGTGCTTTAGGTACCCTTTTCTCGCTAAATGAACGATAGGCGCACCAAGCGTGGTAACCCTAGCTATTTTGCGTAGTTGACTTTTTGAAAGCGCGCCAAGCAGGGTCCCAAAGCATCTTCACCGGAAAAAAGACAGGGTTGCCAGAGAATTGGAACAAAAAAATACTGCGCCTCCTCTAAAAAAAATATTACAAAATACTAGTTTCCAAACGTTGCCAAAATCAATGTTGCTGAAATGCGAAATCTATGAAAATGAAAAAAAAAAAAAATCCGCCAAGTCTTTTAATTAAGTCATTAGTATATTGGAAACAGGGTTGCCAGAAAAATACTATGCTCCTTATTTGGGCCGAAAAAATACTACCGTAGAATCAAAAATACTACGTCTGGCAACCCTGGAAAAGAACGAAACAAAAATAAGTATGAACACGTAACCATGGTAACAACATGAAAAGTTGATTTCCGTTGATAAAATAGTTCATTTTATCTCTCTTTTCAAACAAATTTTATTCCAGAGCTCAATCATTTTAGAATCGTTTGGCTTGCTTTACTGAAGGTAAGCCTTGAATTTCGGGATTCTAAAAACAGTTGTTACAGCTCTCCTGATGATTGTCGAAACTTCGAAAAAACTTCATTTTGTGCAGAAAATTTCAAGCTTTCGAATGACATAAGACTTGAAAATGTGTGTGAAATATTTCTTCCCTATTTTATCGAATTTCCGCTAAGGATTCGAATAGAAAAAGAACGAAATGGAATTTTCGAAAAATCGCTTCGAGGTGCAAAACTACATGCTACAAACTAATTTTGTGCCAAGTGGCATGAAAATCGACCGAACGGTTTTGGCGCTACGCGCGTAACAGACAGACAGAAAGAAGGACAGACAGAACCACATTCAGCTTTATTATTAGTAGAGATAGAGATAGAGATAGAATATTTGAAGCTAATTATGTAGTGCAAAGCACATAGCTTAACATTTGGAAAACTATTGGTTTATGAAATTATCATCAGCAGAAACCAAATAAAACGCTTGTTCTGATGTCATTGAACACATTTTCAAGTAAATACGAAGTTTCATTTCTTAAAACCTACGGACTGAAAAAAATTGCCTTTTTTTAAGCAAACTTCTCTTAACACATTTGATAAATATCGTTTGTTAATAGGACTTCTGTAAACTACTAAATTGGGATTTAAAACAGCTAAGTGAATTATTGTTTCACGTGAACCCAATTAGCATTTCAAAAATATTTCATATACTCATTTTCTGATTTAAATGTACTTGTCCATCGTATACTATGTTACTACTTATGTCTACTATTAACCCTTTATGTCCCAAATTAATTTTGAAATTTTGAAAATCAGTAAGGTCTAAGACCCCCACGTCTTAGTTCCACTAAGAAAACTGTTTCCGATTGCATGTACCATCTGTCAGCCTCTCAGCAAAGTACAAGGAGTGATAATTAAAAGCTTCAGCATGATTCCAGCCATTTAGGATTCATAATAAATACTAGATTAATATAAGCGGGACTTCTGAGTCCCGTCGGAGCGTAAAGGGTTAAACTGCGAATTTTGATGTTTTAGTGGAAAATTGCAACTCATTCAGTCATTAAAAAACGTATTTGTACAGTATCCGGTCGTATTAATTTTATTTCTGCACTGTGCAACAGTATTTGAAACCAAGTATGAAAGTTTCTTATGCATACTATCTTTGTAACCTACTTTCAGGTTAAATAAAAAAAAGATACGAAGACGGCTTAGTATTATTTAAAAAGATCCATGAAATAAAAAGTAAGTTTAAAAAAAAAAGAAATATTCAACAAATATTTAAACGCGAAAACAGAGGAGTGTGCTTTTGAGGTAAGACGAAATCTATATCAGACGATCTGCATGTTTCTCCTAATGATTTTTGTAGGAACAATTTGTTTGAAAGATGAACAACCTGATTGGAATGGTGAAGACAGCACACTTACATTTTACACTCAATACTTAATTTAATTTATTTATTATAATTATATTTGAACATTTTTTAAAATTACATTTTGAATCTATCAAAAAATATTAAGCTTCTATGAAAAAGTTCATCTTTCATTACTCGAAAGGTAACAAGTGGATTTTCTCGGACAAACTTTATCAGAGAGAAATTCCTATACAAAACATGCACGTAAAAACATTTTCTGCTTTGGTTGATTTAAGGATCTCCCTCTTTTTTAATTAAGTTAAAAAGCTTTCAAAATTTGCAGTTTGCAAAATATTTCATCACTAGAAATATTACAAAATAATCAATAGTATATTCGGACAATGTATCTAATAATAAAGCATAAAGCAACCACCAGAGCTCAGTTATTGTTGAGAACTTATCAGGCTCATATCCTTAACAGTCATGCAAAAGGACACCGAAAACTGCTAAAACAAATATCAATTTTTAGTGTTAGTTATTACTGCAAGAATTTTTAGCGATTTTACTGAAACTAGCTATCATTTTTCTCTTTAATGCTATTAATGCAAAATACCCCACAGAACTAAAAGATTAAATGTCAAAAATCCAACCTTAAAATATTCACATTTGTTTTCAGTCTCAATTCCAAACGTGTATTCAGGCACAGGACATTTCCGCCGCAAAATTTATCTCTACATCCCCCTCAGGAAACATTTCCGCCGCGTCTCTCCCCGCCGTTTCTGTACGACAGGACAAATCCGCTGATTGAGCTGGTAGAGTGTAATATTTGGCGAAGTTTAAATTGATTTACACTGCATTGTGTGTTTTTTTTTTTTTTTTGACTTCTTTGCGATTTCTCCCTATTATAAGCGATCCGGGAATAAATTCCGCTTTTTAGATTAGGTCTTTGTCGCCAAATGAAGATGTGTCATCAAGAATGAAAATTTTAAACCAGTAACAACTTTCTCACCCTTGGAAATGGCGCGGCGGATTTGTCCTGTGCCAGTCAGAGGGGGAATAGGAGTCGCGGCGTAAATGTCCCATGCGGAAAAAAGGGGGATAAAATTTGCGGCGGATATGTCCTGTTCCGGTATATTCAGCTCCTGAAACTTCATAGAAAAAAAACATTCTCCTATAATCTTTAGCTAAATTTCGAGCTGTGAGAAACTAGATAAGCAACTAATAGCTTTAGTAAAGCAGCTACGCAACTTTTTTATAGCTTCAATGAAAACGTATTATTAAAGTACTAATTAAAATTATTAATTGTTCCAATCATTACAGTTGATATACTGAAAGCGAAACAAAAAAAAAAATAAAATATGGAAATGTGATCAAAACACAAAGACAAATGTGCGATTTTTTTCGTAATAGCTCACTTATTCTTCTTTAAATTAATACCGAAAATTACACTTGATGTCGGGTTGAGAAAAAAATCTTCACAGCCTTGTAGCTGGTAAATTTTCTAGTTTTATTTTGCTTCCGTTTTTTCCTTGCTAAGTATTATTTATTTGAATGACCTTCCCAAGCATTTTCGGCTCATAATTCCCAATTAGCGTGATTACACCTAGGAACTTACCATCGAAATCACTCCACAGCATGCGTTGATTATTAATTGAACTTAAACTTCAGATGGCACTTATTAAGTTACAATGGAAACACTAGCGGATTCGGGCAGGCTTGGACGAAGGCATGCCTTTCGTGCAAGGTTGAAATATGTCACGGGAGAATTGCTCTTGATTTCTGCGTACTTAACTATTAACTTTTTGCATGTTCGCGTACAGGAAATACATCGATATATAATGATGGAATGACATACGTTGCATTATTTTTGTTATAATTTGGATGCCGCTTGGATTAGATGCTTGAATAATGGTGTTCAGACGTGACTGCGAGATAAAATGGTGTTCCCCTGATCGTATCGGAGGCATATGTGATAAACCAGCAGAGGAACGATTAGTCGCAATTATGATCTGGAAAAAAAATGAAAGTCTGCATCTGTTTAATGTTGGGGAACAAAAGTGTATCCTGGAAAAACCGAATGGATATTGTATCAAAGTTAGGGTCATTGTCATAACGCTGCTGGATCGTCGAAGGTTGTGTGTTGGTATAATCAAGTATCGGAAGCTTAACCAGATTATTCTATTTCTTTTTGTTCGAATTCAAATAATTATAATTTCGTCTCATTATCATAAATTGATAGCCACTGACAGACTAATTATATAAAGCAGAAAAATACTTTTTAACAAGTTGTAATATTGATTAATATCAAGATGAAGTGAAAAATTGAACACGTTTAAACGGTCATGGAAACATCAAATATGTATATAGAAGATGTAATTTTCTGACTTTGATCTGAAACTATCAGATATCAGTTTGTTAAGTAGTTCTTTCAAGTTTCTACAAACTAAAACTGTTATACATTTTTCAAATTAACAGTTATAGCAACAGATTTTGAGGTATAGTAACTAAACAAAGTGAAGTGTTTTTAACAAAATATGGCACCACTAAAATAATCTTAAAATTTTATACAAAGTGATGTATGTACGTTTTTTTTTTTTTTTTTTGAGATATTTAAGAGAAAATCCACATAAATTTTTCTTCAAAAAATATCCGGTTTATACAAAGTATATAGGCATATTAATTCGCAAAAGCTCGTTATATTTTACATTCCAAAGAAAAAAAGTCCTTAAAAAAAGCTGTTTTTAAATTTCGTAAGTTTTCATGCATTTTTAAAAAATACGATTATTCTACAAATTAGCGTAATGCTTTTCTTTACTTTTTTTTTCACAAAATAGCTAATGCTAAAATTTTGCATAAATAGCTAACCTAATTGCTCAGGTTAAAAATCCAAATTTTTCCCTTCAAGAAATCACTAACTTTTTGTCGCAATAAATCCAGATTTTGTTGCTGAAAAAATCTTTGAATTCTCTACACGTGATGACGGAATATGTTGATCGAAATAACTTACAATTATCTCCAAATAAAACAAGGCATGAAAAGGATTTTTTTCCCCAAGTAACTGCAGGGTACCTTCAGTTCTTAAAAAAACAGAGATATTCGTATACTCTGTGAAGTTTTAATCCCACGTTAAAGAAGTACAAATATACAGGTATACTGCAGACACGTGTTTCGGGGCTACAAGGAACCACTTTTTCAATGCAAGAAGTGTGAGAGAAAGATTTGTGCTTCTTTAACGTTGGATTAAAACTTCACATCAATCGCACAAAGGTATTTCTTGTATTCATTCGTATACTGTGTCAAAAATAGATGAATAAATGTTAAACTGTATCAACTAATTAAGGGATGAATTGCAACATTAATAATTTAACTAGGCAGTTGCATTTAATTAAAATAATAACACAGTTTTCAGATAAATTTTACATTATTTTTAGTGGTACTTGAAATTGTTTTCAAGTTATTTTATTGTTGCCAAAGATACAAATCAATCAATAAATAAATATAGATTTATGCACTGTCAAAATGGATGTTGTTTTTACAGTACAGTACAGCTAATTTTACTGTAATAAACTATAAAATTGCTAATTTTACAGTAGTAAACTGTAACCTTGAAAAAAAAAGTCTGGAGACCCCTGACTTGAGTTGCAAAAAATATCAACGTGTCACTAAAGGGATAGCGTAAGGGGTAGTGCACATCTGATTTGTGAGTTTGTGACATGAAGAAGGAAGAGGGTAATAAGAAGTGTGATGTCACTCATTTTTCATAGGAATATATTAATGAAAAATAACATGACATGTGACAAAGGGAAGCTGTAATTTGAAGTGTACCGTGGCAAAGGGAGCATCATCATTTACGGACTTCCCCTAAGGGATTTAAAGCAAAATTTTGAATGTTTTGTTGATATAAGTCAAAACGCAGTAGGGACTTTATTAAAAGAAAATTACATATATCGTACTGACAGTAGGTTCAAGACACGTATGTACGATGTTCCACATATTTGAACTCGTGACCCAAATGATTAGGTTCATGTGTGAAATGATGAAAACATTGTAATTTCTAAATATCGCCAAAGTGAAGAGCTGTTTCGCAAAACACTGTAAATAAGTTATTTCCTCATGTTTCAAATTACGTGACTTGCAAATAGAGCAACACCAGCACTAATTGATCGTAGGATGAAATATCATTAATCAATGCGCAAGGGAGAAAGTCTCGCTGCTTCAATTCCATAAACTGATCGGCGATGAATATCTACCTATATAGCCTGTCACTTCAATAAGGATGCCAGTTTAAAGGATCGATATTCCAGGAGAATATAAATTAGAAATGTATCCTAATGGATGTCGCCAACGATTCAAGGAGCAGATGTGACGTCCATTGTTGTTGTGTTAACTTCTTTGAGTGTGTGCTTTCGAGGAAAATGGTTCATTGGCTTCTTTTGTTTTCTTTTTGTGCATATAGCCGTAATTCTGACAGAAATCGAGTTTCTCTTTTTGAGGCAAATGTAAGGAATTAAAATCACATCCGAACTTGTCTGTGGTAGAGGGTGACGGAATTTATTAGAATGAGCAGTAGGGTGGTTCACAAACCTATGGTTAAAAAAAAATTGTCCTAGAGGTCACGGCGGTGGCTCATTTTGTTACCTTTATCCACCCTAATATACTGCCGAAATTTCAACCTCCTACTAAAATAAAAAGACAGTGCTCAAAGCTCAAATAGCTCTCCAGTTTTTGTCAATTTCAAGCGTTTTTCGGTTGAGCAGCAAAAAAAGAAAAAATTCCGGGTGGTTTGCTGTCATTCTTGCTGATTCTTATGTTCAATAATCCCCTGAATCCTAATATCTCCACCTTTTTCATCCATTGTTTCCAACTTTTTGAAAATAGCGCCCCCCCCCCCTCCTATTTTCATCAGATTTCGACAATTTCATATACAGGGTGTCCACTCCAATCGTGGACCAATAGCTAATTTCTAAACCGTTAGAGATAAGCATATAGTTTATTTAGGAAAAAATCTCCAAATTATGAAAGGAATTTTGAGTCTATTCAATGTTTTTCAAAAAATCAAATTTTGAAAGAGTTACGAAATTTAAATTTTTATACAGCCCCCCAGTCCTATCAATCATATTTAGTAAAACATTCTTGACACTGTAACGTTTAAAACTAAAAAAAAATCACTCTTCTACGACAAAAATTGACCGAGTTATGACGTTTTGAAAAATCAAGATTTTGAAGGATTTCGCATACGGTCTCTTAAGCGATCTCTCGATGACGTCATGAAACAATGCAAAATCTTGATTTTTCAAAACGTCATAACTCGGTCAATTTTTGTGGTAGAAGAGTGATTTTTTTTTAGTTTTAAACGTTACAGTGTCAAGAATGTTTTACTAAATATGATTGATAGGACTGGGGGGCTGTATAAAAATTTAAATTTCGTAACTCTTTCAAAATTTGATTTTTTGAAAAACATTGAATAGACCCAAAATTCCTTTCACAATTTTGAGATTTTTTCCTAAATAAACTATATACTTATCTCTGACGGTTTAGAAATTAGCTATTGGTCCACGATTGGAGTGGACACCCTGTATATTATTTGGAGGGGAATATATTCTATAGGGCTAGAGAGGTGAAAAGTTCAAAATCATAAACACTTTTCCCAAGTTAAGAGACTCATGGGGGTATTTTCCCCTCCCTTCCGTAAAATATTTAACATATCATCAACCACTAATTTTCTCCAGCTTCAAAATTTTACTCTTATATTTTGGTACAACACAATAATATCGGACTGCCTTCTACGACTCTCAAGTCCTAAAACTTTTCCAAGCTGTAATTTTTTTTTAAAAACCTTGGAAACATCGCATGTTACATATGAGTCGCACCGCAGATTTCCTTCAGCAAAGAACCTTTCGGTATTATTTTATTCATTCCAATCCCCGTGAATGGGGAAACGAAGATCATATTTGGATTCAGTGAGGAATTTTACATAAGAAACAGCAAGAATAGTGTCAGATACATTTGAAGTTCATTTGTGCCAAGCAGTGTTGTTATACTGAAATTTGCTAGAAGTTTTAATTAAAGCCAAAATATTTTAACTTCTTGCTATGCAATTCAACTTTCTATGTATATTTATGTATAGATTTTTTTTGAGAGAGAGAGACTTTTAGAATTGAATATTTTATTGTCTCAGCAAGGATAAGTACTCAATTTACTTCAACAGCAGGTAAAAGAAACTGCTTATTGTCCTCATTATTGAAAAAAATTCTGTTAAATTCTTGAATTATTTGAACATTTTCCTCAGCAATGTTATTCACAATTATTTTTTTATTTTAATTTTTTTTCTTTTAATTCTGTGATTGATATTATATTTGCATTCGTTGGGGCGTAGGACGAAGAATGTTAGAAAATAATCTCTAATATTCATGTTTGAAAAAAATCCAATTGTTCTGTACTACACTTGTTATATCTCACATCTTTAATCTTGTCATAACTTGCTTTTCTTTCAACTAGAATTTGATGCGAAAAACTAAATCAAACTAATTAGTTCACCAGAAAGTTGTCACAAGTACTTTAATAAAACTGTCCTAGTTGTTATTTCTATTTCCAGGTCGTTCATATCTTATAAGATTTTTCCAAGTTCAGATACTCCCAGAAGTTTTAATAGCAAATGGAGCATCTATTAATGTCAATCTATTTGTTTTACTATACAAAACGGCGCTGAAATTCTAAAAAGTATTGTACCTAGGTTTTTCGCTCATGATTAAATGAAAAGTCTTTCTTATATATGAACACAAATATTTTGAGGCATATAAGAGACTGGATTTTCTCAGAAAGGCTCCCTAATTGACTAATAATACCTCAATCATTTCTTTATAATCAGCAAGAGTGATCATAGATTTAACTATAGATTAATAAAAAGCTTACAGTTGAAGTTTCAAACTTGTTAAATTATTTTTTAAGTTCTATGTGCAACATTCTTTTTTTTTTTTTTTTGTTTGTTTAATTCTTTGCCAAACATTTTTTTACTTTAAAGTTATTTAAAAGAATAGAACTTGTGGGGAATATGATGACCAAAGTAAGCATGAAGTAAATATCTTTGCCTAAATTTCAGATTAGTTCTATGCCAGACTTGTTACAATAGTTTATTTTTTGCAATTAGTTTTTATAATTTAATTCATTCTTCTTGGGATACTCTTAGCACTATTAGTTTAAAACTTTAAATCTTGAAATTTCTTTCTCTGCATCCCACTACTTTAATCACATAAAAATTATTTTTCACAGCTCTTTCACAACTCTATTTTGGCAAGTGTAAGTTTTGAAAACCATTGCACAACATTTAAACAAGTAGTAGTGCAATCTACATTGTATGCTGCGATTTACTTAATAATTTATTGTATCAAAGGTGTTGCTGTATAGATTCAAACGATTAAGAAAGTTTCCCATTGTTTGAACTAATATTTATGCGTTGGAAAATGAAAATAATTGAAAAAAATCTCTTCCAAGAAAATTGTCTCTTTAGTCTGAAAAACTCAAAAATTGTGAAAATTACGAAAAAGCGGAAAAATGAAGGGTGTTTGAGCACCATCTTCCATTGAGAGTAGGGAGCTGAAATTTTAGGAGGGTGATCTTATACATAAATGTAAAAAAAGTAGAGTGCGCCTTGGTCCGTAGCATTTATTTATTTATTTTTTTTATTTTTTATTTTTTTTTTTTTTTGAACCACCCTAATGAGCAGGTGTGTCTACCCTGCAACAGCAATGCTGCCAAGCTAAACGCAAATGTCGTACCTGCTGATGCTGAGTTACAAGTGAGAAATAGCCGATTTCAGTTTTACGCTTCCATGTATTTATTTAGAGGGAACATTTTCATTTTTTTTTACATTTGCCATTGATAAATGACAATAAATAAATTCTGGTTAGGTAAAATAAGTGACAAAAAACCCTGTGGTGACCATAACTCAATTTTGATAAAATGTGCAGATACCACTTTTTGGCTTAGTGCGGCAGAATGGCCCAGTCCTAAAATTCAACGGAGTACCCCCCCCCCCCCTCAAAAAGAAACTAAGACTCCCCAAGAAATCTTCCCTAAAACTGTTAGTGGCCATGAACCTCTTCCCTCTTAATTTATTGGTGTTGGTTATTGTGATTAATGGGTGTTAATTACTAAAATTGGCAAAACAATTGCAAAGTCTCTGGCATGACTTGTACTGTTTTCGCAAGAATGGCCCTGTTGCTTTTCTGAGTAAATTTTTGAAAACATCGTTCGACAATGATGTACTGAAATTCTTTTGATGTACATAAATTCAAGTATACACAGCAATCGATAACTTAACGAACTACTCATTTTCACGAAGGTCATTTGAATCATATTTGAGAAAATATTGATCGGACGCTGTCTGGATATTATTAGAGAATAAGGTGTAAATATAAGAACCCTCTAGCGTTTTGACTAAGAATTACTTTCGTTTTGAAAAACTCTAGATTCTTGACCTTCATCAGCAACTATATTAAGTTTACTGAACGAGAAGAGGCAAAACAAAAACTAACATCAGTTACATCATTTCAGAAACCAAAACTTAGAAATAGTTTTTTTTAAGTTCTAGAAAGAAATGGGTGTGAAATATCGGCTATTCCAAAACAAATTCACAAAAATAATTTCGAACGGTGCAAAATATGAAAAAGCATTATACAACGTGATAAATGGTTATTTATTACAAAAAAAAAAAAAAAAAACATTTTCGCCAGCAGAACTAACTTTTTCAGTCCGGGGTGGGAAATAAATTTGACCTACAAATCTTTACAAGTGTCTTCAAACAATTTTTCATTACAATCAAGTCTGGTTTATACCCATCGTTCGTATCAAGTTTGATACTGCAATCGCTGTCCACAAATATTAAAGTGGATATTCTAGTGTAGTATGATGAGTATGATCATTTCATCATCCACATCGATTTAGTTTTTTTTTTTTTTTTTTTGGTGAAAACTTCAGGCTCGTTGACATTTTTTGAGATGGGAAAATACAATTAAACTCGCTAACACTGTTATCGTTCCCGACATCTTAAAGTAAAAACTTTTTTTGTCACGTTCGACATTTTGTCAGAGGGAAAAAACAATTGAACTAGCGACACTGTTAACATTACCGTTACTGACACCTCTGTATATAAGTATATTCATATAGTTTGTATGTACGTGCATAGATACGCATGCATTTAGGCATTTTTTGAGATGAGAAAAAACCTCTGACGATTCAAAAAATACACACTTAATTCTTCGAGATTTCCCTTCTGTCGGCATTCCCTGAGTGCCAGTGCTTCTTTTTTTTTTTTTACAAGCCCTTAGTTTTCTTACCCCTCTCCTCAGTCAGTCTCTTACAACCAAAAAATTGCAAGGACGTCTTTTAGAGAGTTCTTTTGTGAAATACTGTATTAATAGATCCTGATGGAAATTCCAACGAAGAGATGTAATTTTTAAGTCCCCTTACCTTAAAGAACTTAACAGGTTAAAAACAGGCAAGTTTGTTATTAAAAATGGGAGCTTATATTTATACAAAGGATGGAGGTCAATCTTTAAACTAACACCACTTAAAAAGGGCACTCAATGTCTCATGTAAAGTGATTCAGAGAAACATTGAGCCCCAATTTCTATGTTTTAAGCTGCCTCGCTTGTATTTGTTTTACTGTATTTGATGATATAAAACTCCTAAAGTAATTCATAGTTGTCTAAAATAAGGAAATACAAATTTTTAAACTAATTGAAAAAGAATTATTTGGTCCGGTTTAAAGTTGTCCTGCCATTTAGAGTAGCTTTGAGTTAATCAGAAATGAAATGCAAAAAAAAATGCTTTTTTGAAAGTGGTGCAATTTAAAAGCATGGAAGAAAAATTTCTCACTTTGAACCTTACACCAAAACAAAATTTTTAACATTGATAATATTACGTAGAATATTACAAGGTAGGAAAGAACTTTCAACAGCTTCAAAAAAAGATTTTAAACAGTAAATTTAGAATTGAAGGGCTTGGGAGATGAAGGGGTTATGGGACAAAACAGAAATTGCGAGTAATTCAAGTTCAAAGTTTTATTGTTGCAGCTTTTTTGTTTTCTGGTTTTGTCGTTAGTGTGCGTATGAAATTGGTCTAATGACATCTACTTTTAGATATACCAAGTTTTATTTGGTTACCTGTATCCATTGCTTACCATTGTCCAGAGTGTTCATTTTTTAAAATGTAACTTAGACCCTTCATCCTCCAAGCCCTTCAATTATTGAATGATGTAATGAGCTGTGCTCAAAATTGCCTATTTCTTTTCAGAATAAAAATTACACAATTTATTTTAGAACCACACTAAGAGAATTCAGCATTTCAATTATGTTCTGTTTGGAGGTATATTTGACTAAGCGGGATTCCCCAAGGAGCGTTTTATCACCCTATTCTCCATAAAACGGTTATCTGCGATTTCAAAATTAATGTTCTTTTTGAATTGCGAATAGTTGTTTCAATGAATTATATAGTGTACGATTTTACAATTCTACCATATTCTTTGTTTTTTCAAATTATCTTCAATAAGGAAGAATTTATTAGAATAATTTAAAATTATGATTATTACCTCTATAACTTTACTACAACTGCAAACGTTACTACCTATAAAACTCGCTGTTCTTTACTTTCTAAATTTTAAAAGTAGCGAGCATCTAGTAATACGGAAGGATTTTTCTATCTGGTCAAACATTCACCAAGTCAATCAATCAAGAGCGATCCCATTTTTTTGTCATCAGTGTCAGTGCTGAGGAGTTTTAGGAAAAGAAAACGAAAACCGAAAATTGTATTTAATTACAGAGAATTGATACTAGGTAAAGGAATACCTACACCAGTGGTGCCGTTAACCTGTATTTAACACAGCACGGAGTTTCACAGATACGAGATAGTTTCTGTGGAATGATTAATGGTAACTTGCAAAGTCTGGAGGGCTTAATGGCTTCGAACAGGTAACGCGAAAGCAATTTAAAATTCTAAATAACTTTCTCGTGGTTCAAGTGGCATTATCATCTCCATTCACGGCATGCAATTTTAGTTTATACACCATTTTCGAATGCCCTACCTTCCAGAACTCGAGACGAGCAGTGTACTTTTAGTCATTACAAATTCTTACTGTTTCAAACGTTACAAAGAGTTAGACGCTAAATTATATATCCAATTTTCATAAAGATGATATTCGGTGCTGTAATTGCCTGGACCTACTGTAACGGCCATGCTAATACTTCTATCCCAATCTCCGTTTTAATATTCTTAATGATAATATTCAAAGTGGTGGAAGCATTAAATTAGTTAAGGATATTCCACGCCGCTAATTTCGTTCAGTTTCATTTTTTCGTCTAGCCTACACCCCGTTGATGAAATTGAATAGCACAGCTAGTCCACAGTTCAACAAATACAACAGGCATAACAAGACATGAAAGAGGTCCCAGAGGATTCAAGGTGATATTCTGAACTTTCCAAACACGGCTGGGTATGGTAACTAAAATTTTTGTCCCTAAGAAGTTTGTTATAATATACATGAACTCAAATGTGTTTAATTGAATTTAAATAGAGAACTGAGAAATTCTTTCCCTGTCTTTTATTTTTCTTCTGTGGTTAGATTTCATTAATTTCTAAATGTTAAAGTTTTTTTTTTTTTTTTTTAGTAAAACAGTCAGCTATTTTTATCAATCAAAGATTTTTTTCAATAAAAACGGAGTTATAATTCATCATTTTCTACTAATGTGCTGCTGAGATTATAATTATCTATATCAAAATCTTTGTGCAAACTATCCTTTGGAGAAAAGCGTTAAAATTCATCCCTGATTTTAGTATGAGTTAATGTTTTAGTGTAAGCATTGAAAGCACATTAATAAGAAAAGGAGTATTAACAACATATTTCAGCAAAATATAGTTCATGCTAAAAACTTCTCAATTTATACTAAGATCAAAAATTTTTGTTAAAATATGATTTCAGCCTTAACAAAAAAAAAAATCACATAGTAGTGGATTTTTGAAACTCCATAAAAAGTTTACCACTAATTTTATATTCTTTTAAAACTTACATTTTTTGCACGAATTATTTGCTATTGTCCCGAATTTAATCTTAACCAATTTTAAGAATGTAGTAACGATATTCATTTCGGTAACTTAAGTCCAATATTATATTGGACAAAAAAGTCATTTGCGTAAGTATTGCGATGAAAAAAAAAATATTTAAGCAAGTTAGTTCGTTTTAGGATATTTTCGACTCTGATTTGAATATTGAATGCACAAGAAATGTGAAACAACTATTAAGTTTCATATTCTAAATGTATACCCTTTTGAATGTTTGAACTTCTTCAGTATCATGGGATGTTTCCAAATTCAGTCGAAGATATTCAACATCGGAAATACTTTTTGTAGAAGGTCCTAATGGACCTTCACGAGTCCATTCACTGATTACATCATTTACATTCCCTCTTATACGGTTATCAGAATCGATTTCTGCGCTCTAGAGATATCATTTATGGAGATCATTACCAAATCTCAAGCAAAAAAATGGCAAAAAATCAGTCTGATTTAATTTCAGATTGGAATCCATGACATAATTCGTATGTGATTTCTCTTGTCACTGAGACATCGATGTAGGTTTTTATTAGTTTATGCAATGAATTGGAGACCCTAGGTCATTTTGGTAATGACGTTTTATTCAAAAACCTCTTGTCGTAGATTGAAGTTCTTTTATTTTGATAATTTTTTGTGTTGGAGGCTCGCATTAAGGATAAATCTAATAAAAGTTATTCTTGTAGGTTGCACCGACATGGTTTTATTAGCACCAATTACAGTCATCAAATGAAGTAAGAAATTATTTTCAGATAATTGATCGCCTCATCTTTTTCCTTCTTGCCCGTTCTGATTTCGGACAGATATTTTCATTGATATTTTTTACCGACTTATATAGAATGTCAGAGTTTAGGCTGACAAATTAATTCAGGCAATGTTATTTAGTTTGTGCTTGTTGTGTTTGGTGCTTAAATAAAATTAAAGAATCAACTTTAGAAGAGCGAAACTTTTCAAGAAAGTAGATACAATTGACTAATTCTAGGAAATAATAGCGCTCGTCTTCTGTGGAGAAAAAAAGCTCAACGCACAACGGAAAGGTCGTAAGTGCACTGCAGAAAATGAACTGTTGCTTTTACAGTGTAATACTGGCAGCAGAAATTCCAGTTTAAAACTGTAAAATGCACGGAAATAAACTTTTAAAATTAGCAGTTTTGCAGTTTATCACTGTAAAATTAGCAATTGTACAGTTTAGTACTGTAAAAGTAAAAATTTTACAGTTTATTACCATAAAATTATTATGTGTAAAAACAACATTCATTTTTTACATTGCACCAGTAAAGCGGCAAGCTGTATATGGCCTTCTTTAGGGAAAAACGCTTGTAGCACCAGTGGCACCACCTTAGCCCATTAATGCCTGACTTTTTTTTCCGAAGACATTTTGTATACTGATTACAAACAGTGTTTAATGGACAGGAAAAATAATAAAAAAATATTATGCGAAAAACATTTTTTTTTATTAAGGAAAGAAAAATCATCCCTTAAAAGTTACGATAGACCCCAAAGGGTACATACTTGTTTTACTAATTTTTTTTCTGCCAACGATATAATATTTAAAAAGACATTTTATAAGAAGAAATAAAATCATCAATTAACATAAACTGGGAAGCTGAGAATAACTTTGAAGACTTAGCTTTTTTCTTGAGATTGTGAACGATGTAGTTTTTGAAAAAGATCATATTAAAACTGCTACATAACACACGTTACAATGATTATGTGCTACAATCTGTTAATAACGAATTGAAACAATACCAAGGTTCTAATTGAACACTATTATTTGGTTGAAGTGTTCATTTTGAGGAAATTCAGACCCTTTTTTGGACCGTCCCTAAAAAGGGACGCTAGGCATTAATGGGTTAAGGTTGAAATGATGGCTCCTTATGGCACCCCTAAGAGAGCAACTTTTATCCATTGGGTGTCATAGGGGTTCTTAAATCGGGCGCCAAAAACGGTACCCCTTAAGGACACTAGTGGCGCTACTAACGTTTTACCCTAAAAGGTGGCACATGCAAACTGAAGGTTTAACAGTGTACGCTCACCATTTTCCTGTTGTACGTTAAGCCTTTTTTCCGACAAAAGGTGAATTTAATTTTAAAATTGACCTTACTATTATGATATATATTAAGCGTATGAATGGTAGTATTTATTGGTTTGGTATTTGAGTATCACACGCTCTCAGGGTATCATATTGGGAATACTTACCCTACAAGAATTCATTGATTACTAGCACACTCAGAAAAAACATACTAACTCGAAGGAAATGACTGAAAAGAATTCAACTAATGGAGAAAAAAGTCAGAAATATATTTTGCAAGACGACTTTCAATTGATCTTTTACGACCTCATCAATAGATTCACGAAGCTGTTTCCTACTTATTAAAATCCTAAGCAGAATATAGATCCTAGTGCAAAACCTGACGAGGATACGATCCTATCAAGAGTAATTTCCTTCCTAACACGCCCGCTAGTTATCAGAAAAAAAAATTCAAGCACGCCAACATAATTACCTTCCAAAGAGTTATCTTTAAAAATAAATGTAACAAGCAAAACTGATGTGGTGTTAATTTGTCATTCAAAAGAACATAACTGCTAATCATAGACAGTAAATAACAAAAACCAATCAGGAAAGTTTAGAAAAAAGACACCCAAGTAATTTGTTAAATGCTCCATCTATTAATTACAAATCCGCCTACACACTTTGAGGGTGGCAGCTCAATCGCTACTTGAGGTAGCATATGGAAGTTAATTTACTTTTGTTTTAAATGCTATTAATCACCTACCGGGAGAGAATGCTATTTGGAAGGCATGTGAGATGACCAGAGCGATAAAGGGAAATGGTTCAAATGTGGTTCAGCAAAAAAAAAAAGTACCATGGGTAAGTGTTGCTTTAACAAATGGTTAGAACCAAAGAAAGGAAAATCGTATACGAAGTGTAAAATCATGTTTTGCTTACTCTCTCTCTCTCTCTCTCTCTTCAAAGTGAAATTACCGTGAAGTTACTGGTGGTGTATATGGTGGCGATATTTTGCTGTTTGAGAATCTAAAAGACAAAATAGCTACACCTTCTTACTCTAGGGAATTCTGAGCTTTTTTTTTCATTTATTTATTTATTTGTTTCCATAAATATTATTATTATTTTATTATTATTATTTACTGCGATTATTATTATTTACTGCGAAAAAAAAATTCGTTGGACAACAGCTACTGCTTCTGCCTTAACAAGAATGGTACTAGCATTATTCCCCATTGTATTGTTTTTAAAAAGTCCCTTTTAGTGCCTACGCGGTGTTCAGATAAATGCTGTTGAAAAGTACTAAATAAGATTTTTAATGGGAGTTGCTTTTCTTATAGAGCCAGCAAGGTCATGACAGTAAACTTACACGGGTACCAACTAAAATAAATAGAATAAGGGCACTTCGTCTCAGCAGAGGCTATATTGGCGATTACCTATATGCATGCATAGGTTGTTGGCATGACTGGAAGAGTTAAGACGCTGTTTTTATAACAGAATGAAGGTTTGAAATCTACTGTCTCTGCTCTATCTTCCGGGAAACTCAATTTAATTACTTTTAATCGCGATATTGAGTAGAATATGTGACGTGTTATGATACCACTCCATATTGGAACACCCCTTCAAAGGTCTGAATTTCCCCAAAATGAACATTTCAACCAAATAATAGTGTTCAATTAGTATCATGGTATTGTTTCAATTCGTTATTCACAAATTGCAGCACATACACATTGTAAAGTGTGTTTTGTAGCAGTTTTAATATGCTCTTTATCAAAAACTACATCGTTCACAATCTCAAGACAAAAAGCTAAGTTTTCAAAGTTATTCCCAGCTTCCCAGTTTATGTTAATTGCTGATTTATTTCTTCTTATAAAATGTCTTTTTAAATATTATATCATAAGCAGAAAACATTTTTATTAAAAAAATTATGTACCCTCTGGGGGTCTATCGTAACTTTTAAGGAACGATTTTTCTTTCCTTAATAAAACAATTATTTTTTACATAATATTTTTTTTAATTATTTTTTCCTGTCCATTAAACACTGTTTGTAACCAGTATACAAAATATCTTTGGAAAAAAAATGTCAGGCATTAATGGGTTAAACTAAGTTTTTTTTTTTTTTTTTTGTAAAAAAAAAATCAAAAAAATGGTGTGAGTTTTTCTTCCTCCTTCATAATTTTTATTTTTCCGGTTAACGCAATAATTGTCACAAAAAGTGAACTTTTTGCTCTAAATAATTTAATCATTAAATGAGTCTTCAACGCATGAGGAGAACTTTAGACGATGAACTTTAAAAGGATAATTTCACTTCTTATGTAATACGTACGTAAGTAAAAGTAATTAAAAAAACTTCTTAAAAAAAATCTTATTGTTCTTAAATATATTAGAGATAATGACATTCATTAAACATAATGCTTTTTAAAGAATATTTTTGCCAAATCTGTTTATGATTATGAATATTTAAAACCTGTGTGCGGAATCCCTCCCCACCCAACCCGCCATAAACTCAGCTTCGCGAAATAACACACGGCGTTAAGAATATTGCTTCAGCCTAACCTTTTGCTTCATGCAAAATCCTTTAACTAAAAATGCAAGAAGTTTCAAAAATAAACTTTCAACTCCGGACCTTATGCTCTGTCTGTCCAAGAATTGGGATCTTCTGTAGGAGGATCTTTTGTCTATCTTACCTTTTGGCCATGGTTCTTGTGTTCACTGGAGTTTAGGTCAGAAATATCGTCCCTGGGATCTTCCGTCGATTGAACGTGGATCTTTTTTTCTTAGAGCTTTTGGATTTGGATTTAATAACTGACATTTTTTTTTGTAATTCTTATACGTTGCTTCAAAGACATACAGAATGTGTCGCTTGTTTACTTTCCTCTATACCAGGTCTGAAATCAATGCATTCCAAGGCATCATATGCCCAAAACTAATAAATAACATAATTTTTAAATAAAAC